>ML857469.1:17001-29951 GCA_009831015.1 Picea engelmannii
ACTTAAGATAGTAACAATGACCAAAGGGAAGAGTCTCATGGCTAGGGAAAGAGGTAAAAACAAAGCCAAAAGGAAGGTGAGAGCCTATACCCTAAAATCCCCTATCCCTAAAGAGCCCAAGTATGCCATCTAGGTTAAAAAAGAAACCCAAGCAATGACTAATTTCTAATGTTCTAGGTTCTCTGACTCTGTAAAGGTAGAATTAGAGGAAATTGAGGGAATCATCAAAGAGAAAAGACGAAAAATGTCCATTGAACATATTCAAGATGAGCTTGAAGGTTGAATTTAGGACCTTGGATTTTCAAGAACACAGAACACTAAGTTTTTTAGAATTATTGAGACCTATTGGTTGATCAAGGCCCTTGTTTCCCATGTTATGGAAGACTAGAGAAGCCTATAACAAGATATTATCCACAAAATTGGCTTGTTAGATGGGAAATTTGCAGTGAATGGTAAAGCAGTGTTTGAGATTGAAATTGTGGTTTCTCAAGTTCGGGATGAAAACATTAACACCATGGCATTGAAGGACGACTCCCTTGGCTTTGTGGGCACACAGTCCAATCATATCTATATTGAAGAGAAACCCTAGATTTTTGGTGTAACTCAAGAGGAACCTATGGAAACTAAGGAATTAGAGGGCCAACCAATGGATGAAAGCTTCTTGTCTTTAATGGATTTATGTTTTCTAGCTTTGATTTCAAGATGTTGGTTGTTTGCAGGGACAAATATCTATTTTGTACACAGATCAATAAGCTAATAAATCTAAACGTACTTGACAAATATGCTCTTTTTCAGTTGTAATATTATATATTTGAGAATGCTAGTTGTAGAGGTATGGAATTCGGGCTTTCCTGAAGGAGATAAAGGTGATACACATGCTCTCAACCTCACGAGCGCACCAGTGAAGACCATAAGTCATTACCCAGTTACCCTCCTCTGTATTTTTTTTTATTCTATTATTGTCTTTGGGCACCTTGCTTCCAAGTATTGTCGAGTGGGCTCACTGGGATTTTGACCTACCAAGGTATGGGAGATATTTGCAGTACCTTGGGTTATAGGAAGAGGCCTCAATTGGTCAGTCAGATCTCAATGGTTTCGTTGTTTCCCTTTAAAGCCTAGTGGATAGTTCTATTGAGTTTGGTTTTATTACATATGTTTTTTAAATTAAATCTAATGTCTTTGTAATATTTATTTTATTTCTTGCACTCTAATGTCTTTGTAATATTTATTTTATTTCTTGCACTCCCAACATTGTAAAGAAAATTTCAATCTTTTAATTTGGAGCTAAAGATTTTTTTTATTAATTCAATTTTCTTTTTTTCCAATTTTATGTTTTCATATTGTTCTACATTTTCCTTTTAAACTTAGTTATATTAGTGTTGATTTTATAAGAGCTTAATTACATCATAATTAAATAAATTAAAAAAGCACTAATCTCAAGAAACATGAAACTAATCAAAATTTATAAATAAAATTTATATTAATTTTTTAAAATAATATAAACCTAGTGTAAAATTACAAATCAAATTATTTTTAAAAAAAATAAAATTATTTTAAAATTATTTTTTCTAACCCCACATCATATGAACTAAAAAAAAAAGCACGAATCTCTAATAAAGGGAAGAAAAAGAGACATGAATCTAATCAAGAGGAAGAAGGGTATCATTGATGTGAAATGAATTTATTAGATCTATTTACTAAAAAAAATTATTTGGTGAAACTGCATTGAATTACATAAAAGTTTTTGAAGTTAAAAGCTAAAATTAAATTGAAAAGGTTAAAGGATTATAAATTTATTTCAAAATTAAAAATATTTTTTAATAAAAATAATTTTTGAAATAAAGAAAAATATATTGTATTGAAGTAAAGATAAGTAAGGAAAATAACTTTTGAAATAAAGGAAAGTATATTATATTGAAGTAAAGATAAGTAAAGAAAATTAATAATAATAATTTATTTTTAAGGTTACGGCCAAACCAGCACACCAAATTGGTGTATGAGACCCCCTTATTTGTGGGACAAGGGACTCTAAGAAGGTATACATACCCTGCCCCCTCTGGATTTGAACCCGAAAATAAGTATATTGCATTGAAATAAAAAAAAGTTTTTAGAATTAAAAAATAAAATTGAATTAACAAGAAAAAAGATTAAGAAATTATAATAATTGTTTTAAAGTAGAAAAAATTCTTTAAAATTGATAAAGAAGAAAAGTTTAAACAATTATAAATTTATTTCAAAATAATAAAAGGATTAAGAAAAATACAATCACATCAATATTTAAGAAAAAAATTAAATTAAAAATTAATTTTAAAATAATATTCTAATTAATATTAATAATTGTTTATTAATCATTTATATTTTATTGTTTACAAGTAAAAAAAAAAAAAAGGTGTACATTTATTTCAACACACAAAAAAAGAAAAATATAATGATAATCTAAATATTTATATTTAGAAGTTCACTTTTAAACTAGTGTTGACAATGTTAACCGTGTCACAATTATTGTACATATGGGATTTTTCACAACACACAGTATTGACAATGTACAATGTTAACCTATGTCACAATTATTGTACATATGGGATTTTTCACAACACACAATGTCAATGTTTTTTTTAAGGGATTGTTTACATTGCACAATGTCAATGTTTCCTTATAAGGGGGAAACTAATTAATCAAAGTAAAGCCTATTTATGTGAGGATGAGAACCACACATGTGTCATTAAGGTATTGTATCGTAAGTTTTATGATATCAATGTAAATTTATGTAGTTTTTGTTAAAATTTATTATTTATTTTGGGGGTTTAATTTAAATTATCTAAATTTTTATTTTTGGTGAAATATCAGTTTTTGGTTGTTTAAATTGTATTTTTTAATATATGACACATGTTAAAATTATATATTTATATAAATGAGTTAATAAATTTATTTATTTTATGTAATCACAATTTTCTTAATACTTTTTATTTTCATTTTTTTTAATTTTTTAATTTGAGTTTTTTTTATTTAAGTTAAAATTTTCAAGTTTAAAATTCTTATTAATCATGTGAAATTATAATTTCTTGCCATTTTTTTTATTAAATTTGGGGGAATTTTTTTGTTAAAATTAATTGAGTTTGTCCACTTATTAACTTACACATATATATCCACATATATCCACAAAGGTTAATTCAAGTGATTTAACTTTCCATGATGATGTTTTAATGTTCAACAAAGTCACAAGGTCAAATCTACATAGGTTTATTGGGGTTAAGTCTACATGTTGTCCACCAACAACATTTACCCTTGGTATCATTCACAAAATAAAAGGATGCACCTAGTGAAGTTCCTTGAGGAAATGTTCCATACATATATATGTATGTATGTAAGTTAGGGTTAGCTCAAGTGGTCATGAGCTAGACATGAGATCTCTCCCCCAAGTAGGGAAGGTCATGAGTTCAACTCTCTTAATTCCTCAAGTTTAGATTTTTGGAACTTAGGCACTAATTGTTTGCCACGAATCCATAAATCACGAAAAAGTACTTGGGGGGTTTTATGTGTGTTCTTGGAACACACACACACATGCTCACACAAGCACAAGCAATGTGTCTCATATATCAATTTAGCATTTTGATAAGCTATGACTTTTATTATTATTATTATTATTATTATTATTATTGCCACACCAAATTCACATATGATACCCCTTGTGTGTGAGTGAGTGTATGTGTGTGTCTACCTCAAAGGGTTAACTTAATAGGTTGTTGCAAATGTTGTTGAATATTTGGCTACTTCTTTGTTGATAGGTGTCATATTTGAATCCCACTAGGTTAGGCACACTAGTCTATGCCAATGGGTTTACCGAGTATGTCATCCATGAATGTGGGGAGGCATCTATTGGGTTTCCCCACAAGGTTTACCATGAAAATAAAAATAAAAAATTCCAAGAAAAACCTTGTGAGGAAACCTGACACTTCCATACATTTTGTGGATGGTACATAATGTAAACCTGTTAACGTTGATTGCGGCCCATAAACTTGTAGGGACATCAAATGAGCCACGCAACAAAGGCAACCAAACCAATTATTCAACCCCAAGACCTCCTACATGAAGCTCAAAGCTCTCAACCACTCGAGCTATCCCATTGGACTAAAAAAATGTTTGGAACCTTTCGTCCTACCTTAAAGCACTTAAGCAAGATTGAAATTGTTAGTACTTGCTAACCTCAATCTACCTATGAGAGACAAACATCTTAGAAGAGAAACTTAAACATAGATGAAAAGGATAATAAATTTTCCTATTAACAACTCAAATTAAACCCAATTGACATTTTATCTTGAATATATATCTATCTATATTTAATAAAACTTTGAATAATTAATAGAATAATCCACAAAGCATTAGAATATGAAAAAAAAATAAAAAAATAGATTGAGTATATAATAAAACATTGAATGAATAGAATAATCCACAAAGTATTTGAATATGCAAAATATGGGAAAGACAACGAAAAAGAAATTGAGTGTTGGAGGCTAGACTTCTAACATTTGAGGTTAAGAAGAAATGGATAAAAGTGTTTTTATTAAAAAAAATTTAATAGAAGTTGCTGAAGCTTATAATAAACTGTAAAGTGTTTTTATTAAATTTGTTGTTAAATTTTATAATGCTTGATTTCTCTCTTAAATATAATCTCATAAGAGCAACAAAAATGTGAATTTGGTTTAGTGATTGAGCATGATGCTTGTTGGTGATAGAGCATCACTAAGTGTCATATTTAATTTAGTTGAATTGGTTTAAGGTTCCAATTAATGTGAATTTGGTTTAGTGATGGAGCATGATGTTTGTTGGTGATGGAGCATTACTAAGTGTCATATTTAACTTGGTTGAATTGGAATGTGAATTTGGTTTAGTGATCGAGCATGATGTTTGTTGGTGATGGAGCATCACTAAGTGTCATATTTAACTTGGTTGAATTGGTTTAAGGTTCCAATGGCATTCATGAGTTGGTAAAGACATGTTTAAGAACAACAAAAATGTGAATTTGGTTTAGTGATCGAGCATGATGCTTGTTGGTGATGGAGCATTACTAAGTGTCATACTTAACTTGGTTGAATTGGTTAAAGGTTTCAATGGCATTCATGAGTTGGTAAAGACATGTTTAATACAAGTAGACAACTAGATTAATTGGTAAAATTGGTTGAGATGGTAAACAATGCAATCCACCCAACATCAAATATACTAAATTGTACAAAATCGATGATGCATTATAATCCTTTGTAATGATTTGTAAAAAATAATAAATAATTAAAATAAATTCAAAAAGATAATAATAAACATAGTTTTTCCCCCGAATGGGGTGCTTCCAGGCTCAGAACGTGGACAGACCACGGGGAGGCCACCTGGCCAAACGGCCAGCCACTTGGCGCCCGATCAGACACACCCCCCCACATCCATCACCTCATGGTCTTAAGTCACCCGTTGTCACTCTCCAGACCTCACTCGAGGCCAGCCCGTCGCACGTTTTGGAAGCTCAGCTACGTGGGAGATTTCATGGCGTCGTGCAGGATGCCTCCATAGTCACATCCACAACTCAACAATGGCGCTCCTAAATCCGAGCATGGGCGCGCTGAACTTCATTCACTCCTTCGTCGTTTCCATGACCAACTCTCCCTGGTTCTCATTCTCTTCCACCCCTCCTGGTGCGATTTCCACTCGGCTACACAGACTTCTAGTTCGAGCCTCTCCTCTCAAGGTTTGTTGGTCTGGCTCATCCCCTCGCACCCCCTTTGCGCTTTTTGTCCCAGGTCGACGACAGCCACTGCCATGCCCCGCCTAAGAGGCAAGTCCAAAAGAGGGGCAGCCTAGTATGCGGCTAAGGGAAGGGAGGATCCCAATTTTGACCATCCACCTGAAACCAAAGGCATCCCCTTCTTGGCTCCTGTCGAAGCTCCCACCCTTGTACAACCTCTTCATGAGACCACCCCAGACCTTTCCCTGCTCTCGAACCCCTACGCCTGCAGAATTGAGTGGTTAGATACCCTCAATAATTCGTTGGGCTTCACGCCTCCACCCCCTTCCCCTCCTCGCCGCCCACCACCTCCACCTTCTCCCATTCGCCACCCCTCAATCGCTTCCTCCGCTCCCTCATTTTTTCCATCCTCCTCTTTTGACTCTCTGTTGTCCCCCCCACTCTGCTCCTCTTGTGACAGGTGCGCAGACATAGCAATGATCATGGATTCACTAAGCGACCTCAACAGGGGTCTGAGGAGGTCAAGTCTGCCATTCTCGAACTGCATACCAAGGATTTAGAATGTTGGAGCCGTGTGGACATTTTGATGTCCTTCCTACAGGACCTCTGATAATCCATCGCGGATCGAGACAGGGGCAAATCGCAGGAGCACCAAATCTTTGTTGGGTCAAGGCTCAGTCTAGGTTTTTAGTTAAACCTTGTTTCAGGTTTCTGTTTTCTTTGTATCTCGATAGCCATGGGACGTTGGTCGTCTCAGGGGAGTCTGGTCTGTGCTTGTTCTGTTTAGTCTAGCAATCAACACTTTGCCCTGCGTGGCATCATAGTCTCTTTTTGCATGTCTTACTCATAGTTTTTGGACAAGTGGCAGCTATGGTTTCTCAAAAGGACACTACTACCACATATGTTTAGGCACTACAGACAGTTGTAACTCTTTCTCTGATAAGCTTTAATACAAGTACTAACTTACAAAAAAAAACAAAAAAAAAAACATAATTTTTTAAATATAAAACATTTTTAACAATATCAATGATTTATAAAAAATATTAAATAATTAAAATAAATCCAAAAAAATAATAAATATAACTTCTAAAATATACACCATTTCAACCATACCCCTCTACAATTTAATTTAATTTATAAGATATAAATTCCATACCACATTAACATAATATATTTTAATGCATTCCATATCTTCCATAACATTTAATCATAAATCTTAACACCAAGAACTTATAAAGTTTTAACCATTTAACTTCACTTACTCATTAAACATTTGGAAGGCCCACGGTTTTACTCTCAAATATCTTTATATGTATGTATCTGCTTTGTGTGTTGTTATTGTTATTGGTTCCAATTTTGTTTTAATAAAATTGAATGATATTAAGTTTATATTTGTTTGTATAACTTGTTAGTATATAAATCTTAACATAAAATTATATTTTTTCTCTTAAAAGTTTAAGTTTAAGTTGTTTAAGATTATATTTTTTTTCTTAAAAGTTTGAATTGTTTTAAATTTTGAGTTATTAATCATTAAGTTCACTTATATTATTTTCACATGAAAATGAAAATATAGATTTTACAATTTAACTAATTTTGATACCAAAATCATAATCAATATTAATAAAATAATAATAAAAACTATCACATCAATATGAAAATTTCAAGTCAAATCTAATTTGGATGGGCCTCGTTATGCATGGACCTAGGTTAGAAACTTGTCTCTATCTGGAAGAGACATCAAAAAATCTTTAACATCTTAGATGTTATTTCTCAATCATAAATAACAAATAAATAAAAAATGAAAATTTGAAAAAACATCCATTATACTTCACAATATTTAGATAATATAAAATTTTCCCATCCTTCTCTTATAAACAAGCCTCTCCCCCATTGAGAGCATGGCTATGACTAGATACCTAATGTATAAGAACAAGTTAAACAACATGGAAGACAATAGGCTTCCTAAATTTGCTTCAAAATCGAGTCATAACCACCATCGACTCAAGCGAGAATGACATAAAGATGCCCAACCTTGGCTAAACTATTGGGGAATCATGGAAGACACCATTTTGCAGAATAAAGATACTATTAAAAAAAAACGTCAAATCAAAATATAAGGAGAAAATGCGGTGTGATAAAGAGTTAGAGGAAAAAAGAAAATTAAGGTATTATAAGGATGTAATCAACCCTAATCTAGAAGATCAAACTTATCTATCTGTTTTGCCAAGTGTAAAGAAAAAAATAAGCATTGCTAAGATAAGAACAAATTCTCACGAGCTCCATAGTGAAATCGGGTGTTGGTTAGTTCCTAAAACGCCTTGGGATGAAAGAGTGTGTCACCTTTGTGACACTAAAAGAAGGTTGAAGATGAAAAACACTTTCTCTTAGATTGTCCAGCCTATACCCATATTAGATCTCATTTTCAAAATATTTGTCACACTACCAACCTTCCTAACCTCTTAACTCAACAAAAGTATGGTGATCTTGGAAAGCTTCTTTTAATGCTTTTCGAGCACAGAAACAAAATTCTAAAGAACCGCAAGTAATCATTTACCCTCTTAAGATCCAATAGACCAATTTGATTTTAGTAAACGTTTATCATCATCATCATCATTATGTTATACAATAGATAACTTTGAAAACCACATACATTTTTAGATTAACAAAAATAATAATGTAAAATAAAATTAATAATATAAAGTAACATTCCACATTTTCAATATGAAACATAATGAGAGCTACATACATTTGCACATGCTAAAATTCTATGACTATATAAAAATACACGTTGAATAATAATAAAAATGAATATATGCTAAAATTCTTTAACTATTTAAAAATACATGTTGAATAATAATAAAAATGATACATAAAATATGATTAACTTTTTTTTTAAGTGTACCTTGTGTTATGGCTTTATAAAAATACATGTTGAATAATATTAAAAATGAATATAATGACTATATAAAATATGATTAATGTTTTTTTAGTTTACCTTGTGTTATGGTTTTGTGTTATGGTTTTTTATATGGGTAAATTAAAGTTGAGAGGTCAAATTGGTTTGAAATAATAAAATAACAAAAAAGTTAAGAAATTATAAATTTATTTCAAAATAGTAAAAAGTGAAAGAAAATACAATCACATTGAAAGATTTTCAAGTTTATATTAAAAAATAATGTGAAAATAATATATTAATTAATATTAATATTTTTTTATTAATTTATATTTTACAAAATAATATATTAATTAATATTAATAATTTTTAATCAATTTATATTTTATGATTATTCTTTGCAATTAAGATTGTAAAAGAAAAAAAAAGAGAATATACGTTAATTTTAACATAGTAAAGAGGTAAGAGAAAATAGAGTGAAAATGTAAATATTTATATTTCAAATTTAACTTTTAGATTATTGATGACAATATTTATATGATATAATTATTATACATATTAGATTGTTCACCACGTACAATGTTAATGTTTCCTATTGAGATACAAGTTATATATGGAAAAATTAATTAATCAAAGTAAATACATATTTTTAACCATTAAGTTCACTAAAACTATATGAATTTAAGGAGTTAGCTTAATTAATTGTAACTATTATTATATATTTAAGTAATTTTATAATAATAATGTCAAATTCAAATCCCTTTAAATTAACTATACTAATATACATCTACTAAATTATTATAATTATTATTCATAAATATAAGAATTTTATCAACATTCTTTAAATTTGTTATGACTTTAAATATATATGTAAATAAATTCCAATATAAAAATATACCATAACATATACCATTTTAAGAGTAAAATATACTATTTTAATATTAAAGCATCACCCCTCGGATGGGGTGCCACACATACTTCTCAAGACACATGGTGTGGAGCTAGGCCTGGCCTTAAATGAGGTCGGTCGACTCCCATCCCCTTAGCATTAAGGATGAGAGTGGACTTCAGCTACCGCCCTCCTACAACAAGACTTGCCTGTTGCGTGAGCGGTCTAGTTATGACGCTCATACATGCAGAGGACTTAATGGCGTCGAACGTCCCATCGGCCCTCCTGCTCTTAGCGCGCCCGCACCATGTCTTTCTCCACTTCATTTTCACTCTGCACCTGAGCTGTAGCTGGAAGCCTTGGAGCAACCATCTTCCTGCCTTCAACAGATCTCCCACCTACATCCCTAGCTCGATGCCTCGAGAACAAGGAAAGCCTTGTCGAGGATTAACCTGGCATTCCTATGCCGCTCGACGAAAACGCGTGCAAAAAATGGAATGGGCACTTTCCAATGCCCGGACCCAACTTCAACGCAACAGAATTGGATGTAATGCGCCTCCAATTGCAGAAGTCATCGTGGAGCCTCCGGTTGCAGCAGTCATTGTGGAGCCTCCGGTTGCAACAGCCATCGTGGAGCATCCCATGGCATATGTCGTAGAAGAAATCCCAGAGGAGCCTTTTTAGGAGACTTCAGAGCTGCTCCTTTTCACAGTGCCAGACAATTGGGCTCCACCAAGTGATTTCAAAGTGGGAGCCTCCTTGTCTGGCCCCAAGGATTCTCATGGTAGTAAAACTGTGGTGACACAGGAAGAAGACTTCACCTGCTATGTGGAAGAGGAGACCCCAACAGATTTGGACCCTCGGGATGCAGACCTAGACGCTGAAGCCGCCTTGGGAAACAACATACGAAGAACAGAGGAGGAAGCAGACCAGAAGCGGACTGGGAAATAAAACTCAAGCGAGCCAGTGGAAGCAGAGCTAAGCGAGCGTAGTGGAAAGGCCAAGGAGGATGGCACAATCTTCATGCCACCTCCCATCTCTTGCATGCAAACTCAATGGAGTGACCCGCCACCCCTACTCCATCCGGAACTGCTCAATTTGGTTTTTGACTTGAGGAGCCAGATGGCAGACCACGCCTATCGTGGCACCCTCATGGGCAAGCGTGTGGACATGCTCTTCGACGCCTATTCCAATGTGCCATTGGGACAACGATGCCCAACCTGCCCACAACACTTTGTCATTCTAACCAAAGCACACGCTCTAGATGCGGGCACCACCTTAGACGCCATCGGGTATTAGCTATGGTCCTGTTCAAAGCTTACAGTCTCTTTTTCATAGTTTTTAATACGATTCTAGCTCATCATGTAAGACTCTATGCACAATTAAGACAATGACACACCATCAATCCTGGTTTCCTTCGAGAAAGATTGATGGCAAACTAGTCTTCCTTGAATAAGGATTAACTCCGTTTCAGTTTCCAATTAATCGACGAAATGAAAGGCAATCCATAAATAATGGTACTTTTTGATACTTAATATAGAAAGAACTTCCCACTTTTTTACTTTAAAAAATATATATTAAAACATCACACAAATAATAACCTAAATTAAAAATAAAATAAAAACTTCAACATAGTATCAATTATTTTAATACGTATTGTCTAAATATTTGAATTTTTTTTGAAGTTTTTACTAGTGTATTTTTAGACAATTTTTTTTTATTGAAAACTCCAAATTTAAACAATTAGAATATTTAAACAAAGCCATTTTAATATTGAAGTGATGGCAACACCACAAAGATATGAAAAGCCTTTTATGATGCCAAAATAATAATACATGTGGCAACCTTGCTCATTATAACCGCATCTATACATGTGCAGACCACGGTATCTATTTAAGGTAATGTGCTAATTTTGAAGGACGCGTACAATTTTCAATTAACAAAAATAGCAATATGTAGGCAGCCTCATTTTTAAGGACATATGTGGAGGACCCTGGATAAAGGTAGATTCCACGTGTATAATTTGGAGATGATGCGAGCTATATGCATTACACGTGTTAAAATTACATATCTATATGAATAAGTTAATAAACAAATTCAAGGAGTTAATAAAAAAATTATGTTTTAATAGTATTTTTATGGTAAAGTTTTAGTTTAACTAGATTTTTTAAGTTTAGAGTTTTTATCAATCACAAGGAATTATAACATTTCGGAAAATTCCTATCAGATTTTAAAAAAGAATTTATTAGTAGGTATTATATATTAATGAATAATATGATTGATATAAAGTTTAAGCGGTTAGTTTAATTAGTTGTTTTCATTTTTATTTTTTTTTTATGGATATTTGATTAATTTTGTGTTTATAGGTGCTTGTTCCTAATCTTCTTAGATTAAGTGCACAAGATTATGTTGATGGATTTAATAAGGATTTTATATATGAATGTTGGGAAGTATTTTTTGGGTTTTTATATGAAGTTTTTCTTTAGAAAAAATTATGAACGACAACTACCCATGACAGTATAAATATCATTGAATGTTCACAAGTATGAATGGACATGATTTTTTGGGACTTCATTTATTATTATATATTGATATACTTATTATTTATATTAATTATGTTCATTACACTCTTAGCATTTGAGTTCTAAAAGAAATTGGTGATAAGACTATGTTGATCTTTAACAAAGATTGTTGAAGTCTACGATGCTTGAGTGATCTCTCAAATATAATCTCTATAATTTTCACGAGAAAAAAATAAAAATAAAAATAAAAATAAAAGAAGATAACATGGGTTTGGTTTAAGGGTGAGTGATTTGAGCACAACTACAACTATTTGATGTATAGCTTCACATGTATCAAAAACTATTCATTTCTCATGCTAATCTCATCCAACCAAACCACTATTGATCCTAATTGATCTTACAAAGTTTGAAACAATGACCTAAAACCATAACAATAATTGACATATAGACAACACGAACAATATTGATCCTAATTGATCTTCCAAAGTTTGAAGCAATGACCTAAAACCACAACAATAATTGACATATAGACAACACAAACAATATTGATCCTAATTAATCTTACAAAGTTTGAGACAATGCCCTAAAACCACAACAATATTTGGCATATAAACAACACAAACAATATTTGGCATATAGACAAGACCATGCACTCCAAGTACTAGCTATGTGTGCCAAGTTCCAATGCTTGTACACATGCTACAATTCCCTATGCATTCATAAACTCTATACACACACTTTGCATCTCATGCAGTGTCTTCTAACTAGGAATGGTTACTATCGGCAAGACCATTATAATATGTGCATGCCAAGAGTAGCACGTAGCACACCAAGAAGAAAAACCATGTTTGTATCAACAATTTTGTAATCGAATTACCTTTAACTTAATTGAAATGTATTATTATGTATGAAGTGAAG
>ML857470.1:7105-26970 GCA_009831015.1 Picea engelmannii
TTGGTCTAAACTTCATCCCGAAGTTTCTCAGTATAAATGCCGAAATAAATGTACCCCAATATCATAAGTACCACAGTATCATAAGTCTATCTACCAAACAAAAATGGAAAATGTTGGCGCATATCATATGCGTCCTCCCAGGTCGCCGAGTGCGGACTATAACTGTCCCACTGGACCTTGACCTATTCTACCGTTCGACGCCGTAACTGTCGAACGCGATGATCTAAAATGTGGACTGGCTCAGCCATGGGCGCTCCCTCGTCCGATACCTGCAAAGAACTCATGTCAATCACGTGTGTCGGATCACTAATATAATGTCTCAAAACAGATACATGAAAAACATCGTGCATACGCCTCAAAGAATCAGGAAAGGCTAGTCGATAGGCCACGGGCCCCTTTCTCTCCACGATCTCGAAAGGTCCCATGAACCTAGGAGAGTGTTTATCTCCCTTTCCAAACTTGATCGAACTCTTATGCGGTTTAACCCGCAAGAAGACTCAATCGCCAACCTCGTAACTTCGGTCGACTCGGTGCGCATCGGCATAACTCTTCTGTCGATCCTGCACTTCCTTTATCCTTTGTCTTATGGTTTGCATCTGCTCTTCCATTTCTTGGATCACTTCTGGTCCCACCAGGACCCTATCCTCAAGCCGATCCCAACTCAAGGGCGTCCGACACGGTCGCCCATAAAGAAACTCAAATGGCGCCATCTTAATGGTGCTCTGGTAACTGTTGTTATAAGCGAACTCTACTAGAGGCAAGAATTCCGCCCAACGTTTTTGCTGGTCCATCACGTACATGCGCAACATGTCTTCCAAGGTTTGGTTCGTTCGTTCTGTCTATCCGTTAGTCTCTGGGTGATACGCAGTACTAAAGTTTAGTTGTGTTCCCAAGGCCTCTTGGAAACTCTTCCAAAATCGTCGAGTAAACACCGATCCTCGATCGGATATAATCTTCTTAGGCACACCATACAAACTCACAATCTCACTGATGAAAACTCTCGCTATGTCAAGTGCCTGATACGTTGTACGTACTGGAATAAAGTGAGAACTCTTTATCAAAGTGTCTACTACTACGAAAATCGATTCGTGTCTCCTTGCCGTCAGTGGCAATACAACAATAAAATCCATCGAAATGACTTCCCATTTCGATTCCGAAATGGCATGTGGTTGAAGTAATCCTGCCAGGTGTCTATGTTCCGCCTTTACATGCTGACACTCTAGACATCTAGCCACAAAGTTGACTATGTCGGCCTTCATTCATTTCCAGAAGAACAAGGTCTTAAGGTCTGCCCTCATCTTCGTAACTCCTGGGTGAGCCATGTAAACTGCTCTATGAGCCTCGCTCAGGATCAACATCCTCAACTCGTCGTTTGGTGGTACGTAAATCTGACCTCTAAACCTCAATAAACCATCGCTATCAAAACAATATCCCTCAAATTGTGGTACCATCATGGTGTTTTGGTCCTATAAAATCCTCGACTTCCTTGTACCAGTCATCGTCATGCTGTAAAGTGAGAATCTTCTCACATAGATTTGTTTGAAGAGGCAACACCGAAAAGATGCGTGGCCTCTGAATCAAAGCATTTGCCACTCGGTTCATTGTTCCCTTTATGTAAGTAATCTCGAAGTCGTACTCGCTAAGAAATTCTGACCAATGTTGTTGTCACGCGTTCGGGTCACTTTGCGTAAAAATGTCTTGTAGTCCACAATGATCAATCCTTAACTCAAATTTTTGTCCAACAAGGTAGTGTCTCCATACTTTCAAGGCATAAACAATGGCTAATAACTCCAAATCATGCGTTGCGTAGTTTTCCTCATCCCTTCTTAGTTTCCTCAAAATGTAAGCAATCACTCGTCCGTCTTGCATCGGGACTCCACCTAAACCTTCTTTGGATGTGTCAGTGCATACCAAGAAGTCTACGTCCATGTCAGGGACCTTTAGTATCGGCGTTGTTGTCAACAACTCCTTAAGCCTTCGAAATGCTTCCGCACATTTCTCAGTCCAAACAAACTTCTTGTTTTTCTTCTGCAACTCCATGATCGGACCTGCTATCTTCGAAAATCCCTCGACAAACCGTCGATAGTATCCTGCTAAACCCATAAAACTATGCAGTTCTGTGACATTCTTCGGAGTAGGCCATTCCATAATAGTTTCAACCTTGGCTGGATCCACGACGATACCTTTGTCGGAGATGACATGCCCTAAGTAGTGAATCCTGGATTGATAAAAAGAGCATTTGGACAGCTTCCCATATAATTTGTGCTCTCCCAAACACTGAAGTACCAAGAACAAGTGCTCTTCATGCTCCTCCGTCGTCCGAGAGTATATCAAAATATCATCAATGAATACTTGGATGAACTTATCCAAGTACTCACGGAACACCCCGTTCATCAAGCTCATAAATACCCCTGGGGCGTTTGTCAGTCCAAAAGGTAAAATAGTAAACTCATAATGTCCAAATCTCGTCTTAAAAGCGGTCTTAGGGATGTCATCCTCCTTGATCCATAATTGGTGATACCCTGATCACAAATCGATCTTGGAGAACACCATCGCACCCTTCATTTGATCGAACAGATCGTCAATTCTTGGTAAGGGATACTGATTCTCAATCGTAGCCTTGTTCAGTTGATGATAGTCAATGCAAAGCCTTCATGATCCATCCTTTTTTTGAATGAAAATAACTGGTGCACCCCACGGTGTCACACTAGGGCGTATCAGTCCCAGGTCCAGCAACTCCTTCAGTTGCATTTTTAACTCTTGCAACTCCGGGGTCGACATCCGATAAGGAGTTCTTGCTATCGGTTCAGTCCCCGGTTTCAGATCTATAGTAAACTCCAATTCTCTTTCTGGGAGCATCCCAGGCAACTCCTCTGGAAATACGTCCGCAAACTCCTTCACCACCGGAAGGTGTTCTAGACCTTCAGCTACTCCTTTCTCATTTAGTGCAAGGATTGCATAAAGCTTGCACCCCTTGCACATACTCTTTCGTAACTGTAAGGAAGAGATGAACCTTAGAGATACTCCCTGGTTCCATCCTACAATTACCCGTTCATGTCCTTCATCGTCGACAAGTCTTAACCGTTTCGTCTTGCAGTTGAGTATCGCCTCATGCGATTCCAACCAATCCATGTCAATCATGATGTCATAAGATCCTAAGATCGTGATGTACAAGTTGACCTTCATGAAAAACTCTCCTAGGTTAAGGGAACAGCCCGTATCCTTTCCTCCGACCTTCTGTTTGGCTCCCGAAGCCATCTCCACGAATCTAAACTCGTCCTGTTCGAATGCCTTGACATTAATCCTTTTTAGCGCTGCACCAGAAATGAAACTCTCAGTGGCACCTGGGTCTATCAAAATACTAAGGGTCTGGTCAGCGACAGTACCTGTCGTCTCGTGCACAGTCGACTGGTGCTCTGCCTGGTGGTTATCCACCGCTGCATGAATCCGATGGGCCTTGCCCATATCTCCCACTGTAGCGGGTCTGGCTGATCCAGATGCTCTGGTCCTCTCCACAGGACAATTGCACTGGTAGTGTGGCTCCCCACACGTCCAACACCCTTTCTTTGGCCCAGTAGTCCTGGTACCCGAAGTAGAAGATGACTGCCCACCGGCCTAAAACCCTAGTTTGTTCTGCTGAACAGGTCTAAACTGCTACTGCTGCGGGCAACATTGCTGCTGCTGCTGTGGTCCTCCGTAAGGTGTCCACTGCTGAGACAGTGGTCGTCGAGGTGTAGTGAACGTGGATCCCCTCTGGAAGCCATGATATCTCGGCATATGTCTCACTGGTGTTTGCTGCTGCGGCGTACCAGATGAACCCTACCCTACAGGTCTCGCTGGAGTCTTGGTCTGACCCCCACTGATAAGCTCCTCCTCTACTATGAGGGCCTTTTGGACAGCGTCGTATAAGGTTTGAGGCATCAAAATCCTAACCTTTTCACGTAGGCTTCCGTTAAGGCCAAACACGAACCTGTTGACCTTGAACTTCTCAGTGTTCAGATGCAGAGCATACCGGAGCAGCTCCATAAAATGTGCCTCGTACTCGGGCACCGTACGACCTCCCTGTCGTAATGCGTTGAACTCATTGAGCTGGCGCTCAATGAATTCCTCAGAGAGATACCTCTCCCGGAACCGTTCCTCGTATAGTTCCCATGACACATCTTTGACGGCCATGTTAAACTGCGGTAGGAGCATCTTCCACCATAGAAGTGTGCTCCCCTTTAGTTGGAAGACCGCCATGTGGACTTTCATGTTGGAGGTATAATCGCGAAGTTTGAAGCACATCACCATATTCTCCAACCATGCTTCGGCGGTTGCACCATCTGGGGTACCAAGAACTCAAGAAATTTCACTTTCTCGAGTTCACGGTGAATGCTACCAGTAATGGCCAGTGCGCACGGTGGAACCTCAGCGGGTGCCGGCGCCCTGGCCTCCTCTCTGTCCAATCTGTTGATCAACGCCTCGGACATGCGCTGGAAGGATCTCATCATCCCCACAACATCGAAAACTGCGATATGATCCTGTCCAAGGACCTGCTCGCCTCCCTGGGGTTAGACCCCTCAGGCGTGGATGCTGCTGGAGGCGTCATGCCTTCTTCCCTAGCACCCCGTCGTCTGCCTCCGCGGCGTCCTCTAACCATGATTACCATGCACAAAACAATCATCTCAATCAACGATAGATTAATCATCATAATCATGTCAGCAAAACCCGTACTGAATCCCAAGTCTCGGGTCGAACCCGCTCTGATACCATATGTAAGGACCTTCCTCGTTAAGACAACAACTCTGATAACAGGTGCAAATTTTATTTTATTTTTTTTGTGTGTGCGTGCATGTAGAAGTATCAACACACTTGACTCTACGTCACCACTTGATGACCAACAAGACGCAACCACGACAAAGTAAAACTGACCACCCGACCATCCTACTCTGCAAGGTTAGGACCTCCAAGACACATAATCAACGCTCAAGCCCAGGTTCCCATCGATTTTAACCATTTAAGTTCTCAGGGCTGACGACTGTTCTGAGGAACATGGAGGTGTCTACATCCCACCTGACACAACACACCAAGCAACTAACTGAATACAATCCAGTACAACGTAAATAAGAAGAACAAATACGCCCCTTACAGAATGGCGCGTGATAAGAGGACTTCGACAACAAAACCCAAGTTCAACATTATTTAAAGGAACAACAACCCTCCATTGCTAACTCTGAGTGATTCATTGTACGTGAACCCAGGGGACTCCACCATATATGTCTTATCCATAACAATAATTTATACTAGCGTTACCGTAAGATGACCATATCATTATATTCTGATTGCAACCACATTGCAATAAAAACAATGGTCATCCATTCCAAGTAATCTCAACTCTAACATCTCAATTTAATCATATGGCAAGATCAATACCAATACCTATCCAACCAATACATTACAATTACAAATTTATGAACAATTATTCAAGTACATTCCTTTGCGTTGTTATAGTAACATCATTGCCTAAGCAATACCTTTACATCTTGCTAACACGATTTAGGATATCATTAACAATAAACCATAATCTCACCTTTATATACTAAAATACGTTTATACTGAAAATTAGCAAGGAATTAAAGAGGCATGGAAATAACGTTGCATGGAATTTAAGGAAAATAAAGCACCAGGTTTAATAAATGCCTAAGAATCAAATTTTCTATGCCTAACAAATACCCATGTGCATAACCATACCAATACCAATGGGCATACAAATATGCATAACAATACCAATAAATTAAAGATGCATAACGATACCAATTAAATCAAATACCGATATGCATAACATTACCAAGATGTGCAATAACACCAACTAACTTAAACATGCATAATTAAATTAAAATATGCATAACCATACCAAATATACATTAAATTCCAATATAACAATACCTATCACGCATTAAAATAGTACCAAACTTGCAACATAATTTAATATTACTATCATGCAACTGCAATTTATATCATCATTTACATGACCTTACAGTAGGACTCAAGCGATTAAACACAATTCATTGGCATTCGATTACACATATCCACAATGTTATTTAACATTGTCATCAACATTTCAAATTAAAACACATTAACAACGAATCGATAGAAGCAATTTAACACTAACCATTTCTAAACAATATTGCCAAAGTTAAAATCATACCTTAGCCACTCGCCCACTTCGGAGACGTCCCACGCTCCGTGCCGTGTCCACTCTCCTTCCTGCTCCCGCTTGCCGACCTTTGAAAGCTCACCGGTACCTCCCAGCCAAACGCTAGGGGTACTCTGCTTCCTCCTTAGCCCACCGAGCCGCAAAGGGGCCACACAAGATCCAGAGATAGACTAGTGTCTCAGCTTGCCTCCATGGCTAAGCTACCACTCCAACACAGCTGAGATAAACCCAACTCCTCACAAGCAATCCGTCAAGCCACAATTCGGCAGCGTAACGTTGCGCTGACCCTTCCCCCTTTCTTCCTTCATTTCCCTTTCTTTTATAGAAATTTGAGACTAACCTAATTTCTGAAATCATTAATTAATTAATTTTTAATGACAAACCTCTAAACATTCTCCGCCGTCCAAGTGTCACTCATCCCTATGATTCTCCAAAATTAATTTCTTTTTAATAATTAAAAGACTCAATTCCCTCACTCCCCCAAAAATCACTCCTTAAATTACTCTTAAATTACTCCTTAATCACTCCTTAAATTACTCCTTAAATTTCTTTTATTTTATTATTTAATTCTCTCTTGTTGTTTTTATTTTTTTAACCCAAAAGATAAATGCGGTTTTTAATCTTTTCAATATATATATATATATATATATATATATATATCTTTTTTTTAATTCTATCTTTTATACTCCCACACTTTAATAAAATTTTATTTCTTTTTTATCATTTAAAGGCCATGGGTTTCGCTTAATTTATTTCCCTCATTATTTTACCCCCCTTTACTTTTAAGAAGACTTTAATTCACACCTAGGTGGGTTTTAGTTTACGCCCTAGGTTTATTTTTGTAGGACCTTTTCGTTGGGCTGGTCAATTTATCTTAGAGATGTTTTAATTCAGGTTTTGATTTGAGCAGGGCGACAATTTAATTAGGGGATTCGTTTTAAGAATTTTATCAGGCATTAAGGTCTTAGGCTCATCTAGGTTGTCTCATCATCATCATCCATGCGACGTGCCCTTCAGGACACACTACGTGCTCCAAGGGTGCCACTCGCCTCGTTTTCTTCTGCTGCGCGACGTGCCCTTTAGGATGCACCACGTGCTCCAAGGGTGCCACTCGCTGAATTGCATTTCTTTGCGCGACGTGCCCTTCAGGATGCACCACGTGCTCCAAGGGTGCCACTCGCTGACTTGCAATACTTTGCGCGACGTGCCCTTCAGGATGCACTACGTGCTCCAAGGGTGCCACTCGCTGACTCGACGGATTGGTAGAATCTATAACCCATGGATTCAACACTCCGCCAGGTGAAATTGTGGGAGACTAAGGGATCTAAGGAATAAGTCCCCCGCCTTATTGCACGCCCCTTAGAATCATCGTGAGCGACTGTCGCAGTCTTCCCTCATGGCATCGTGGATCCTCTCGAACTAGGTAATCGTTAACCTACAGTTCGAGCCACGACGGGAGTGCTAGTAGGCTGTGGCAGGGCTGTTGTCCACCCCTCTCCCTCAATCTCTCTGGAACTCGTGTGTGGCCCCTTTACTCCATATGTGAATCTGGTCGGCAAGCTATCGTCAGCCTGCATCATCAACCATCATGTCAGATCATGTCAACAACATATCATAAAATCAATAGCATATCATCAAAAAAAAACAATATCACCGTAAATGAAACAACTCAAATAGCCCACTCCCTGACTCAATCCGGAGTCCAAGGAAGTTCCACCGATGCCTCTACATCCTCAAGGTCCAGAACCCTACACACTCAATGAAATTGAGTCAGCAGAACCTGTCTACATCAAAGTAGTAAAAACATCCTGCCATATAACTTAACGCATCATGATGAAGGAAAAAGTTTTATCATCATAAAAATCCAGATCACTTGCGATCAAGTGTCCTCAAAGAATAAGTTTTGCCAGTGCACCAGAGCGGGATGTTACACACGCTCCTCAAAAATGCAATTGGGTTCCTTTCTTGTCATCCCAGGCCTTGTACTTTTTATAAGACCTGCAATATTCCCTGATGCCTTTGGCCTTCCATCAATATACATAGTCTCTCCTTTATGCCTATTATTGTCTTTCAATTGTATATAATTTGCGGTGAGTGCGTATCTCCACATACTAGGCATATATTGGACCAGCCTCAACCATACTCCATAAGTGTAACATGGTCCAACATACTCAAACAATTCAACTAATCCACCATATTTTACCTTTATGCTATCCATGGAGAATAAACCAAGGCCATGGATGGATGACGGAGCAATGCGATACATCCTCTCATTAACACAGAAGTCGGTGTCCAACTCGGGGAGTTCCTTGGGTACCCACTGTTTCAGTAGGTGTTTGTACCTCAAGGGAGCCTCGATGTCACCTGTTGTTCTAGAGTCTATACTTAGGGCTTAGAAGTATAGTGTCTAGGCATCTGAAAGTGGGTGAAAGGTGGAGAAGGGAGAAACGTCAACCTTCGGAGTATAGTGTCTGGTCCTTAGCAGTCTTTGTTGTTGTGGCTAGTCTGGCTTCAAGGGTCCGAATGAGGTGATTTTTTCTTTTAATTTGGTTTTTTAAGAGCTCGACTAAAAATTGATTTGCCAAGGCATATGCTCCTAGTGTCCCTGCTATTTCAGTGGTGAATTTATCATTCTTCTTGTCCTTTCCATCAGTTATAATTTTATATTTCTTGGTAGTTGACTCTCCTTCATGATAGAATTCCCTTTTTACTACCGCCTTTCTCTTCTTATCGAAGAAAAACTCATTTGGAGGGAGTTCTTCCACCCTTATGGGCCTCAACTCTTCATTGAATATCCATCCTACCTCGATATTTCCCTACGTCGACTGCAATGGGGTAACTGATGTGATACGTTCTCCGATCTACTTCGCTGATTTTCCCGAAGTAGCGACCAGACTCTACTTCTTTGGCGGGTTTGGACTCTTTATCTCTGATTCCGGACTCTTCGTCTGCTCCCCCTCATCTTGGTGTTTTCCTTGATTGAGATTCACATCTTTAGAGCCTTCGGCATATTTTTGTTTCACCTCCGATGTACTAGGACCCTCACCTCACAACATTGCGGGAAGATAGCTACATCGATGTTCCTGGAGCTTCAGAACATCGTCTCTTTCCTCGGGTGTTAAAGTTTGTATCCGAGCCAGGATCTCGACATAGGACCTTGCACCTTGGAAAATGTCATATGAGGGTGAATTCTCATGCTCAAATCCGTTGAGCCCACAACTGGCCAAATGGTTGCTGACCAGGTCTTCCAGGGCTACTGCCTCGGCTTTGGCATGCCCAAAATCTAATAAAGAATAATAATTCAAATGAACAAGAAAAGGTGGCCATACCTTCTTTGAATATCCCTTAAGCTCTTTTCTTATACCACTGATTACTGTCTGTCGGGCAACCTCGTGACAAGCCAGCTTGTCGGGAATGAACAATGGTAGCACATGCAGGGGAACAAAATCCCTGAAAACTCTGAGGTATGAAAATTCTGCTTCCACATACCAATATTCTATGTTGCTCATATTTGTTACTATGTTGTCCGAGATCCGGGGTGGCGGGTGACCAAAAATGGCTACATGCAGGGGCACCATCACCCAGTTAAATATTTCATACAAAAAATTTCCCGCTTTGTTTTCCCATAATTTTGCATGATATACATGTATGGGTTCATCTTCAGCCGGAGTCCAACTCCAACTCATTAATGGAAATGGTGTCATAGAAAAAATTTCGTCCATGATGTATACAGACATGAAGAATGAAGACGCCTTCCCACTCTCTTTCTTCTCCCGATACTCTGTGACCCGACTGGTCAAGCTATCAGACAATATTTTTACCCAGTCAAAGGAACTGCCTTCGGTGACCCGAAACATCAGAGGCACCCATGAAAGATAAAAATGTGAGGTGTCCTCTTTCTCATATAGTCTGCATGTCATCATGGCAACATACTTGTACTGGGGCTCTAAAGAAGCGATTGAATATATGTCATGGCTATCATCCCTGAACTTCGTGGCATGCAAAACCTAATCTTTTATTAAAATGGACATAGTTTTATCATATTGTATGCATTCCCGCTGCTTGAATTCGTCCAAGAATTTGGCACCATATGTGTGGTCAGACGTCGTGGGCAGCTTATACATGGTTTGCAGATGTTCCAACCTGAAATTCTTGATGGTGAATTTCTTCTCGTTCATGATGGTTCTGGTCGGTATGTCCACATGGTCCAATGCCCATTGGACCATGTGATAATATGGAAGCAACCGTGGCCTGGCTACTACTCTGTGCATTCCAGATTGGATGACTATTTTGTATTTGGTGGTTATATCATCTTTTTTGTTGTCGCAGGAGTCATCAGAATAATCCACCAATTCTTCTTGTAGAATATCTGAAATGAATGACCACTTCGGGACCAATTCGATACTTTGAGGCAAAGTATCAGCAACATTGTCCGAGCCTTGTCCCAAAACCTCAACATTTTCTTTGGATGATTTTCGCGGAGCCATGGATGAAGCATGTGTTTTAGCTCTTCTGCAATAGAAATACGTATACATACAGAAGTCAATTTACTCCGAGATAATGTTCTTTGCGTAATATGAAAATGTATTTGTTATAATCAACCACAACTCTTATATATATTTGAAAACTCGGTACCTTTCAGAACAGGCCTATCAAATCATATTTAGAAATAAATTTTGTCGTAAAAATGCAATCTTTATTCGTCGATTTACCCTATTTCCTCATTAATGACATAAATTTTGGCGGTTTCAAATGCCAGTGTCGTATGGAAAGGCCAAGTCTACCTCGTAAATTGTGCAAACATCGAACACGGGACATGTATTGATTTAGCTTAATCAATCCAATTTTACCCATGTTAATCAATATTTCGGTACTCGTTATATCGGGGAATTTACTTTAACATTTCGAATATCTGACACCCGATACTGCGATGATTGAATTTGGTTAATAAAAAGGTAATCGCAATTTGGGGCTCGATTAATTTCATAATTTTTATATTCATCATATCGCGACTCGGAGCTTCGAAAATAAGTTTTCGGGAAGTTTGCATGCTGAGCTGCAAAATCGCGAGATCGTGATAACATGACTTACTTAAAAGGGAAGATAATCTTGGATTAAATGATTAATTAATTATGTTTATATCCTTATCGTGATTTCGCGAGTCAGGGTTTAGATGGTGTAACTTTTGAAAAGGAAAATGTCGAGTGGCGAAATGCCAACAGAAACTTTTACCATGGTTTAGCTTTTTCCTTTAACCTTGACACGGGTTAGTAAAATAAGGACCTTGTGATCTCGGCTATCGAGGCTACGACATTAAATTTTTGGATTTGGCAAATGCTGAGGTGAGAAACCCCGACTACGTTTAGACATGGGTTAGGGAAAACTTTACCCATGTTACTGTCCTGAGTAAAATATTAAAACGATTTCGTTGTTTCGTAGCTGGAGGCATGTGACTTATATGGCTTATAGTATCTGACCTACAAGATCCCGAGGTGGAACAAAAGGATAAAAGTTTTAACAAAAGATAGGACTCGTTTCGAGAGTATAACAATCATCGCTGTTTGCATGATAGAACTTCAGAGATCTCGATATCTCAAGAAAAAACATGGAAACCATCTTTATATTTTGAGCATTAAGAATGAAACTTGTGACGGGCTAGAAAAATCAAGGGCGGCTCCAACATAGGCTCCAACTAGGGATCCCACCTTCTTGTGAGGCGGGAAGAATAGTAGACCACATGCCAATATTGGGTAAATGGAGTCAATAGCTCAATCAGGCAAAAAGGTTCCCGAGAATAGGGTATCGAAGAGGGAAAGAGACTTTGTTCTTTACTTTGAAAATCTTTTTCAAAATCAGATACTCTTTTTAAACTTATCTGTAATCTCTTTCCCAACTTTCCCTTTCCCACTACTAAAATCAGGTCTTCTTTAAGACAATCGAAACAGTCCTAGGAGACCTAATAGATCTTGTGGCTATCGTCTTGCATCAAAAGAATAAGATTATGTGTTTTTAATTGGGAAGTCTCGTCTGAATTTGGGATGTGGATCAGTTTTTAAAAATCATTGGTTACTAGAGTAGAGTGATATTCATGTATAACAACCTTTCAGATATCTCAGATATTGCTTCACTACCAGCGAGCCTGTTCAGTACCTCGGTGAAGTTATCTGACCCCTTTTACTGAATTTCCTTTCACCACTTCGAAATATATTTGTGCATTTAAATGCTGAGACGAGGGCAATAATTTATGAATTTCCTTTCATCGTCTCTCGGACTAGGTGGGGGAAATCATTTCTGAATTTCCTTTCACCACCTGTCTTATAATTTTCCTTTTAGAGCACGAAGATGGGGGCAATCAGTTTGTATCAGGGCTAATATCTGTGTAATATTTTTCATTATAGGTATGTCAACTTACTTTGATTACTCAATACCAACCATCCTTTGACCTTCACAACATCTTCGTTCTTAGGGAGAAAAAGGAAAATAACTTTTTAAGGGCATTCTATTTGAGCAAGCTTCAATCCTCTGATGCCATTGAAAAACCTAGGAAAGTCAGGATCACTCTAAACGTTCCTTCGCTTAGCAGGGGATCGAGTAGTTTTGAAGACCCGCTTTCTTTCCATAATCTGCTTCGAAGCTCATGAGGTTGAAACGAAAAAATTTTGTCCCTTCGTATATGAAACGGAAAGATGGTGACCTTTTAAGGGGTAAACCCAAATATAGAAAGGATGTCAGGTAGTGACTTACTTACTGAGAATACGGAGGTTATACAATTCAAAACTGACTCTTGTAGATATTTTCAGGGATACTTTACTTTGACTGACTGTTTTTAAATCGGGTGAATCATTTAAATTATCTTAATTTTTTCAAAGATTATTAAAACAAGAAACAACTCAGTTATTTATCAGTTCAGCTGATGTTGAAGTTTGAATCGTGTTACCTCGGTCTTCTTTAACAGTCCTTTATAACATGTCTTTTTAGAAATCTCATCTTTACCTTTTCATTTCACTTTCTTTGTGCAATATGAAATTACTTTAGGTATCACCTGTTTATGTTGATTTATTTCTGACATCGACTTTCAGTTTACTTCTCCTGCTTGTTTCATATGTAGCTGGAATCCTGTAAAAGGAAAATATGAATCTTATCCGAAATGTGTCGAAAGTTCATGAACAAGAAAAAAAAATAAAAAAAAAATCAAAAGCAATGTTTAAATGAAAATACATATATGTACACAAAATATATATATAATTTATTTATTTATTTTGAATCTGGCGACTGTTACATCATGTAATGCTTTAGATACTGCCCATTGACAGGGGCATTGAGGACTTCTCCATCTATATTTTCCAGTAGGAAAGAATTTTTTCCTTCCAGAGTCAAGACCCTGAATGGTCCATACAAGAGGTGGTCAAATTTACCATGTTTTGCTACTTCTTCCTTTATTGCATCCCACCTTAACACTAAATCACCTGGGAGGAATTATCTGTCCTTTGCTTTGCGATCGAATAATAATTTCATGTCATATTGGTACTTCTACATCTTTTCATCTACTTCGACTCTATATTGTTGTTGAACCTCAATCAACTGGTTAATTCTCCTGGTGACATGATTGGGTTCTTCATTTTGATCCTGCCATAACTTCATTACTGGTAGCACTAGGTTTATAGGTAGAACAACATCTGTGCCATAGACCATTTGAAAAGGCGAAATTCCAATAGACCTTTTAGTTCTTATGTGATTACCCCACAATGCATATTTTAAGTGCACATGCCAAGACCTTTTGTTTTCATCTAATACCTTCATTATTATATTTACCAGGCTCTTATTAGATGACTCGGCCAATCCATTTCCCTGGGGGTAATATGCTGTGGAATGGCCAAGAACGATGTTATATATTTGACAAAAGCTGATCATAGCCATAGATTTAAAGGCCTAGGCATTGTCAGTAACTATCTTTCAGGGATAACCGAATCTTGACAAAATATTGTCTTCTAAGAAATCGATTACCACCAAGTTTGTTTCCCTTTTGGTTGAATGGCTTCCATCCACTTAGTAAAATAATCTGTAGCTATTAAGATCCACTTGTGTTGAGCACTGGAATGGGGGTTAATCTCACCTATGAAATCTAGACCCCATTTCTGAAATGGGGCTTCAGCTTTGACCGAAACTAGAGGCAGTGTCGAGAGCTTCTGTTTACCTGTGAATAGTTGACAAGGGTTGCAGGAACGCACTTTAGCATTGATGTCCGAAAATCGTTTTGGCCAGTAGTACCCATCCCTCAAGATCTTGTAATCTGTAGCTCTCCATGCGTGATGCCCCCCACAGACTCCTTCATGAAATTCATCTATAACCCGCTGAGTTTTCGATTCAACTAAACAGACTAGCAGGAAACCGAGTGGATCTTTCCAATATAGATGACTTTCGACGATACAATATTTAATTGCATGGAGTTTTAAAGTTCTAGCTTTAGATGGTGATAGATCATTTGGACATTTTAGAGTTAGCAGGTATGACACTATCTCTCTATACCATCCCAATGATAAGAACTTCTCTTCGATCTTGTTTGGACTTGTTTCCTCATTCAGCTCATTTAGGTCTGTATCTTCGTCACCTTCCTGTAGGCAATTGATGTCTAGGGCTCTAAAATTCGACTCGGGTAAGAGTTTGGCTAGGCCTTGCCCTTTTATCAATTTGGTCAGTTTAACTTCCAGATCAAATTCTTGGATTTTGGCGAGCCATCACCCTCTTTTTCCATCGTTATCCGACTGCACCAATATATCTTTCACAGAACTGGTAGGCACGTACGCAATTATCTTTGAGTATAGTACATACGTTCTGAATGCCTTTAATTCTTTTACCATGGCGTATGCCTATTTTTCTATTATATCATACTTCAGTTCTGCGTCTCTAAGGCTTTTGCTGAAAAAGGCGATCGGTTATTCGAATCTCTCTTCGTTCTTTTGTAGGAGCACCGCGGCGATGGTGTGTTCGGAGGCAAACTTGAGAGATGACTTATTAAGATTCTTGAAATCCACACACAATATAATTTCCTTGCTTTTTTTCCTGACTGGGACCAGGTTTGCTACCCAGTCCGAATATCTCAGAGGTACGATTATTTTCGCATCTAGAAGTTTCTTAACATCTTTTTCGATCACAGGTAACAAAATGGGGTTGATCTGTCTAAGTTTTTTCCTAAAAGGTTTGACCCCAGGCTTCAAAGGTATTTTTTGATCAATTACGGAAGTATCATATGTTCTTAACTCATCATAAGACCAGGCGAAAACATCCTTATACTGTCTGAGTAGGTATTTATACTTACTTTTCATTTCGAGAGGAAGGAACTTGGATATCTTTACTATCCTGGATTCTTTTTCAGTTCCCAAATCATAGTCCTCCACTTCTTCTGGTTGGGGTTGTAAAGTGGATTTTACAGGTACGTCATTCTGATCAAAATGTCTTTCTAAAGGAATCAATCCTTTCAGAATTTGTTTTTTTTTTAGGACTAGCATACGATGATCCACAATTTTTTCTCAGAAGGCTTCAAGATCTTCCCCTTCTTGCATGATCCATATCGGGTCATTTTGATTTTCTTGGTCTGCATGAGTTTCGAAGAATTCACCTACTGCTGCAAGAAATTTCTTAATTTGTTCGTCATCCTCAAAGACCTGTCAGTGTCATATATTGTCTGGTATAGAGGGTTTGTATCTGATTTCAATGTGATACTTCAATTTGAAAGTTGTGGGAGGAGAGAAGGTTGAGGCTGCTTTTTCCAATGCATCAGCATGTAAATTCTCTGTGTGAGGGATAAAGTGGACATTTACGGATGAGAAATTTTTTTCCATGAGATCCCAAGCACAATTTCTATATGTTCTCAATCTGGGATGCTTGGCTAGGTATTGTCGGTTTATTTGTTTGACTATTAGCTTTGCATCACCATATACCTCTAAGTTATTTATATTTAGCTTCTTGGAAGCCTCTAATCGTAATGCCAATGCTTCATATTCGCATACATTGTTAGTGTAATCTATATCCCACTGTAGTCGGTAGGAAAAAGGAACAATGAAATTACCTCTGGGAGCCACTAATAGCACTCCTGCGCCCACCCCTTCAGAGGATGAAGCACCGTCAAAATACATTTTCCAGACACCGGTGTTACACAGATCCTCTTTCATGTAACTTGATTCCTCTCACTCTATATCGTTTTCCTACGGACAACCATCTAAACCACCATCAAAAGACAAGACACAATTTCCCAGATCTTGGTTTGTAATGTAAATAAGGAAATTGTTTGGGTTTTGAGGGTCACTCACTGTATATGCTAATCTCATTTCTCTATACAACCGAGTGAACTGACCACTGAACACAGGAATTGTGGAAAACATCATGTCCAATTGAAGAGAACCCCCCAACTTGGCTCCCCATGACCCAGATAACAACAAGCCATACTTAGGGGGAATATCTGCGATAACCACATCCATCAGGATACTCTTAACCGGGACCTGCACCAGGGTAACTACCAGATATTTTATCATACCCATACACTTAACCCTTCTTGAGTCAAAAGAGTACAGATCTCCATAAGGTATGGTGATCTGGAGACCTAACTTGTCCATTATAATCTTAGGCATAACGTTATGGGACGCTCCAGAGTCTAACATGCAATTATGTAGCAATTGATCATACACACTCAGAGTGATATAAAACGGAGAAATGGTGTCTTTGGCCCCTTCAAAATGGGGACCAAAGTTGATTTTAGGTTTTTCATCTTCCATATTTAAAACATCAGACTGGCTTTATATCTCAGAGACACCCATCGCTTTGGTAATTTGCTTCCGATAAACGGGTTTTTTTGCTAATTCTGCCAAAGGGATTGGTATCTTAATTTTATTTATCTCATTTTCAAAACTGAAAGCTCCGCTCACCTTGTCTGTTTCTTTGGTTAAGACTTCTGAATCCTTCCTTTCCGACTTATTTGTCTGGACCGCTTTATCACTCATGGTCCTGGTTGAAGACGTAACTTTATTTGTTGTTTCGATTCCTTGTGCTTGGGTTTCAACTTTTTCCCCTTCGGACTCTTATGTGCTTACTACTTTAGTTTTGTTGTTAGGTAATAAGGTCTCTTTCGAAGGAGGCTCATATGCTTGAACTCTTTGGAGGAATTTCTTGGGTTGAGTAGTTGAGGTGGGCTTACTCTTAGATCTTAAGTTATACTTTGATTGAAACTCAGCCATTATCATCTCAATTTCTAGTTGAGACTCACAGAGATCAGTGTGATCACCTTCTTCACCCTTATTCGATGGTTGTTGCATGTTTAGAGATTTTTCATAGTCTTCACGAGTCATATATGATTGAGTGCATTCATCACCGAAGTTCATGACATCATTATCCGAATCTCCGAAGTCTTGAAAATCGTTCGCTCCTATAAAATTTTCATTTTTTAAGGGAGCTTGTATTTTTTGATCCTCATTTTTTATTTGCCTTTGCTGGTTCGGGGGGTTGGGGTTTCTCTTGAAATCCTTTTTGGGGAAAGAGTCAGCTTTGGCCTGTTCGAGCTCCATTTTAGAAATTTTATTTGACAGTTCTTTAATTACTCTAGCCATATCGTCTACCCTATCATCTGTGAATCTATTAGACCCTGACAGACCTGCTTGCTCTCTAAAGAGTTTGGTCTCTCAATTTCCCATTTCTAGTTTAGCTTTAAGCTTACCCAAAGACATAATATTAGACTCTATTTCTACCGCATCATTTTGCATTCGATTTAGGGTGGCTCCCCTTCTTTCTCACAACATGAGTGTGAAATCCAGTTCGAAAGCTCCGACGAAAGTTACTTTGGCCGCGGGTTGGGATGGTTTAAATTCTGCTGGGATTTTATTGTACAGTTTGTTGAATATTTGAACAAATTCCATGACTGTTTCTGAATTATTTTTTCTCAAAGACCCAAATTCAGTTAAATAATATAGATGGTCTTTTCTCTCTCCCCATTGTCTGAGGAAAGCATCTTCCAAAGCGTCATAAGACACGATAGATGTTGCAGGTAGGCTCTGAAACCAAGTTCGGACTTGGCCTTCGAAGGTTTGGACAAGAAGTCTCGAATATACGTCATCATGTTCGATATCCAAGATATCGTTGAATTGATCGAAGAAATTAATATGCTCGGCCGCAGTCAGATCCCCTTCCCCGGTGAACTTCGGTAAATTTTTTATGTAATTTTCGGGAAGGTCATGTAGAGGGACGGGAAATACTAAGGGATCATATCTGGCTGCAACTTTCGCAAAAAATCTGGGAGGGGGGGTAGGCCCTTGGCCTCCAGTTCCTCCTAGAGGGGCTCCTCCACCTCCTCCTCCAATAAACCCTCCACCTCCTCCTCCGGCGGTTTCCATCGTTATTTGTGGAAAGTTGTAAAGGGGGTTTTGGAAAATTAAAAGGGAATCTTTATTTTCTTCGTGAAGAGGAAAATTCGATGAGGAAAGATAAGGAATGCGAGGACTCGGTTCCTCGGATTTGCAAGAGACAAAATCAGGAGAACCGACGGGTGTGGGAACCGAATGTGTAACACACTCCTCAAAATTTGGTGAGGTCGGGAAATTTAACTGAAGGAAAGATGGTATGTCAACTGCCAACGAACTTTCAAGAGGGCCCTTTCCTTTGTGTACTAAGGGGATTGTCAGATGAATCTCACTCCTAACCTTGGAGTAGTTTGGCGTTAATAGTTTATTTTCAAAGAGAGGACTGCATGAAGTTGAGGGTTCAGAAGAACTCTTAGTCTTCAGCTGTAGGGTTTTAAGTTTGTAAACTGCAGCGGTTGGCTTAAGAGAGCCTCTCGCCTTTAGAATCTTTTTGGGATCAGTAACGGGTGTAATTTGCTTACCATCCGGGTTTTTTCTGGTATTCCTTCGACCATATGCCAGTTTATTATTCTTGGAGTCGCCAAGTGAAAGATTAGAAATCCTTAAAAATGGTGTGTACTCTTTGTTCACTATCAAAGGGTAACACTTTCAACGAAAAACAAATGTCATTTTCCCAGGGAAAAATATTTTGTAACTTCGGTCCCCGGCAACGGCGCCTGAAATATGTTGTTCCAGAGTCTGTACTTAAGTATTAGAAGTACAGTGTCTAGGAATTCGAAAGTGGGTGAAAGGTGGAGAAGGGAGAAACATCAACCTTCGGCAAAGGAAAATAAGGAAGATTTCTATGTTGGCATTTTCTAGCTTCCAACTGTTCTTGGATAGTTATATCTTCTTCAATGGCTACCCATGAACGCTCAAGTTTGACCCGGTTAGTAGCTGTTTTAAGAATAGTGTCGAAAAGGTTTAATGCAATGTGCATTTGGTTTGATAGTCTGGGTTCGATATTGGGCTGTGTTGGTGTAGGGGCAGTCATGGAGGAATAGTAAAAGTAGGGAAAATTTCAGAGGGAGATTAAGTGATGTCTCAATTTTGTCGCATAAAAGAGAATTTATGGTTTCAGGAATGAAATAGGGATGAAAATCAAAGGCTCTTTCCCGTAACTGAGTTATATCTTAAAAAAATGTATGGGGTGGGAGAAAAACATTTAGCTGTCTATGATGTAAGGCTCCTATAAAGGGAGAATCTCATGTATAAATAGAAGAGGAAAAATGTAGAGAAATAACCTGATGTAGCATAGAATATGTGTAGAATTCTGAAAGTGTAGA
>ML857472.1:0-10861 GCA_009831015.1 Picea engelmannii
TTTTTGCTTGGTATCCTTGAATAGATGAAAATGACTTGGACTGTTAGTAGGCTTGATTTTGAAAAGGTAATGTGCATGAAAACTAACAATCCATTTGGTTGAGGAATATTGAAATTGCAGGAGGAAATGGGTCTTGGATATGGAAATATTGTAAGCCCATAAGGAAGACCAATTGTCTATTGGGCCAAACTGCAAAAAATGGTATTTCCTTTTTGAGAAAGTGAATTTGATTGTTAGTATGCACAATTTTGAAATTGTCCGTGATTACGTTATAAAGGTGCAATAAAATGTATGTGCATGCAAACTAACAATTTGTTTGGCTGATTGAAGTTGAAAGTGTAGGAAGCAAGGGAGTCTTGAATATGGCAGTGTTGTAATCCACAAGGAAGACCAATTTCATGTTGAGATAAACCGCTATGGGAAGGAAAGTCCCATAATTATGAATCTGTTTCCTATGCGAAACAAATATGGAAAAAAATGTGGAATTAGGATATCCGTGGGTCACAGAGTTACAAGAAAATTTTGAATTTAAAATTTATGATGATGTCTCATGAATTTTGATATGCCTGTGATACGGGTGAGAAAGAGTATATTCTGATCACATGAAATAAAGGCTGACTCAAGATAAGGATAGTAACCTTCATCCCTATATATGATTGAGTCAGGAGAATGAGAGTAACCTTCGTCCCTAACTTTAGCTGAGCCAGAAGGCTGTCAGGCTGTAAAATCATGAAAAATGGCTACTGTTGAGCCATGAGAACCCCGTGGTAAGCCATGAGCGCCTAGAATATATTGTGTTGAGGTAACACAAGCCAGAGGGATGCCTCGACAGAGAAATTATGAGGGATTCCTCGACTGTAAGACTCGACAGAGTCTCTGGAATTCTTTCTGTGCAAGAAAACCTTGCAAGGCAAGATGGATCACCCGAGGGACTGTATAGCAGAGAATGGGATGCTTGAGCCTGGTCCTGGAGGGTGAGTGACCACAAGGAAGAGGAGACCTTAATACTTCTTGTAAAATATTGATCAGGATCATACATACGATGGGTAGTTCTTCTTGTGTGAGAAAACCTTGGCAAGCCAAGATGGATCACCCGAGGGACTGCATAATAGAGAAGGGGATACCTGAGCCTGGGCCTGGAGGGTGAGTGACCACAAAGAATATGAAACCATGATATTCCTTGTAAACTATTGAATTGGGATCATGCACCCAATGGGTATGTCATGGAAAAACAATGAGCCTGGATAACAAAACAACCACGTGGATACAAATCCACAAACAACACAAATAATTATTGTGCTAAGATTATGAAATTTTCCTAGAATATTTTTTTATGCAATGCTTTCACATACGAATGTGATTAACATGCTTGTTGTCCAAGAGTTATTGAAAGTAGGTGACCAAGATTAAAGGTCTGAAAAAGGACCCGACCGAGGAAGAAGGATCGAGATTTTTGAAACAACTGAATGGGAAAGGCATGATAGGTGTTTTGAGAAAGAACACCAAGGACGGTGTTCCTCTAAGGGGGAGGGAGTTTAACACCCTGTTTCCCCCAGCTTGTAATTAATCATAAAATAGGATTATCATGCTAAGGCATGTGGAAAGTGTAAATGTATTATTGTTTGAGTTTCCAACAACTGATTGTGGGGGTGAAGCCTTGAAAGTACTAGCCATGATATCACTAGAGGAAAGAATGTGAAAACTATTAGAGAAGGTTCATTATATCAAATAACCCCAAAATTAATAGATCTCCTTCGGATCCCAAGGAGAGAAACCAGTTAATGAAGAAAGGACCAGTGGTTGAATTATCAACCACTCCCATGAATGGGAGCATGGTCTAACTACATAATGTCAGCCCGAAGTACCACTAGGTATGACAGAACAAACTCACCCGAGTTCCCTTCTGACAGAAGGAACATGATGGGTCGAGAACCATACTGAGGAAAAATATATAATAAAAATAAGTAAGGAGAATGCAAAGAGATCCCAAGCGGATCATGAACATGAGGCCGTGAGCTTGATGCCAAGTGGGAATCTGATAAACCTTGCCTAGGCCCACGACAAAAAGAAATCTCTGAAAGTTGCAGAGAACAAAACCTGAGCAGAAGATGAAATAGAGAAAGAATCCTTGAGAACCGTGAGAGTTCCCTGGTGATATCATGGCTTGGCATGGGGGTGGCCAGAGTGCTAAGAATGAATGCCTCTGATCCTATGATCAGGTGGAAAGACAATCACCCACAGTCAGTTAGTTAGCTACCACCTGTAATAGATAAGTAATCACATATCTTGTGTATTTAAGTGGTACTGTGAATTAAAGTTGGATATCCTATGAATGTTGCAGGGATGGATATGTGTGATTAATGATTATACTGTATCCCTTTTATTCATGCTTGATTGTGCAATCAGGCAAGTATGATACTATATGAATTGGATGTGTTTTTATACTTGTAAATGCTTGTGTTCTGTGGTGGCTTAAGCCAGATCCACGAACTGTGAGTTCGTCGACGTTAGCTACAGTTTCATGTACGCATGTCGACCCTCCTAGTTGTTCTGAGTCCCTTGGAGGATGGAGTTGGTTAAGATAAACAGAGGTAGTTCATATATGAACAGGTTCTCTGTGAGGCAAACAGAGACCGAGAACCACTTAAGTTCTAGACTTGATGAAGGAGCGCAAGGATAGTGCAAAAGAACCTTCTAAGTGTTAAGCCCAGGAGAAAGAGTGCAACTCTCTTAAATCATTCATAACTAACGAATCTCAGGAAGGATATCAAGAATCAAGTATCTAAAGGGAATATCCTTTCGTTTGGAAGATCAACGGATGAGATCCGTTCGGAAGGATCTGTGGTCTATCACAACTGTTATATTTGAAGGAGGAGTGCAGACATTAACACCTCGACTCCTTCAGTCTTCGCAAGATCGATGAATGTTGGTAATCATCGGGAAGGGGATGAATCCTCTGAAACCTGAAGTCATGATGCGATCTAGACCATATATCCAAGGATCTATCAGAACCTACCTTGACTGTCGGATCTGTGAGTGTGGAGTTTTCACGCCGAGAGAATCGTGTGTTGGTGTTATTAAACTTCAGAAACCCAAAGTTGCGATGTGCTTTGGACCGTTGGATCGAGGAAGGTCATGGACCGTCGATCCGACGTGAGTATATTTACGAAAGGAGTACGTGAGAGTTCGAAATTCCCTAAGGACCAAGCCCATAAGACGCTAGTGCCTTTCAGAAGCACAGATGAGGTCCAAGAGGCGAACTTGTTTCAATTTCGTAAGCTCAGGAGGGAAAACGGAAGTTGAGACCCACACATCAGGGCTCGCAGGAAGTAAATCGAAGGTTGAGACCTTCGAAACATATGAAATCTTCCAAATCGAGAGAAGTCTAAATCTTAGGAGGAGGAGGAATAGTAACCGTCAGATTGGTTGTAAGGGGAAGCTTGATTCGTTGGATTAGTGCCTAGAAAACAAGGATAACACATGAGAAGAGAACAGATCTCATCCATTGGATCTGAGTGCTGAGGGTCAATTGTCATTGGATCCAGAAAGAAGTGCACGAGTCTTAATGCTTGTATGCATAGGAGAGAGAATCTCTCAAGGTTTGAAACTTGAGATTCCCGAAGCGCGGAGAGCTGAAGGGTCGAAACAGATCTAGACCATTGGATCCTGAGGGGATACGTGTCAATTGGTTAGGAGATCCATAAGGAGGAGGAGGTGTAACGTTGAAACACCCGAAGCATGGACAACTGAAGAGCCAAGAGTCGTCAATCTCCAATGGGACACTTGTCACCAGATCGCGAGCTTCGGGGAAAGTTACACTGGAGTTTTAGTTTGAGAACTGAAATAGCTGAAGCTCGAAGACTCGAAGTAAATCTGGACCGTCAAATCCAGAAAGGGGTATGTGGTGAAAGATCATGGACTCTGGGAGAAGGTACTCCAGGAGAAAAGCGAAGGAGAAGTTGAGGTTTGATATCACCGAAGCCCAAACAACCGAAGTAAACGATAGCCATCGATCTGGGGTTGGACATGTGTCACCAGATTATGAAGTCCAAAAGGATTCACTCCAGAGACTTGTGGTTGTTGAGGTTTGAAATTTACGAAGGCCAAAGTCCCAAAAATGACGAGAGACGTCGATGCGAAGGTGGACACGCGACGTTAGATTTCAAGCTTTGAGAAAATTGTATTGAATATCTCAGTTGAGATTTGAGATTCATGAAGTCTGAAAAGATGTAGCAGATCACCCGAAGTGATTTACAGTCATTAGATGAGGGGAGGAGATGTGGTGAAGATCTGAACACTCCGTGTAAAGTCCCGAAGTGATTTATAGCCGTCAGATCAGGAGGGGATGTGGAGAAGATATGTGAACTCTAGGTAAAGACCCGAAGTTATCCTAGGTTGTATGATCTAAGAGGACACGTGGAAGGATTCCACATATTGGAGGAGAAGAAAAAGGATTTGATATTTGAGGTTCCCGAAGGCTGGACTCACGGAGGATATCCTGGTTGTAGATTCAAGGTGAAAGGTGGCAACATATCTTCCACTCTGGGATATTGCCACATAGAGGAGAGTGAAGTTTGAGAGTTGAAACTCTCAAAGGCCGAAAAGGTGGAGTCAATGAAAGTCGTTGATTTAGAGGGGAATTACGTGTCGAAAGATCATATAAATATGTGGAGAGGCATGGAGGGAGGAAAGAAGAGCAGAACAGAGATTGATAACAGCCGTTGATCGTAGGCATCACCAAAAGGAGAAGATATCGATAGATAGAAGGGATTGCGGGGCCATGACATGCTCGGACGATAACATTCCTTGAGTGGGCCACAATTTCAACCACTGTTTTAGTAACGGGGCATGTGTCAGCACGAGAAGGATTGCGAGGCAAAAAACAGGTTGGTTGGAAGCCACTCTTGCCCGTGTCTGCAATCACACATTAGCACAAGGGCACATCCTAGGGTCGTATGAAGGAAGGGGTTAATGAAGAAGATCTAGCACCTGTGGACTGAAGAGTGCTAGAATGCGTAGACAGAAGGTCGCGGGTTCCCTTAAACCTGCACGAAGAATCCAAAAGGTTCTGTGTTTAACTACATAATCAGACCATCAAGGTCTCAGAGAATTGTTTGGCTTCAAAATTAGAGATCCTTGACCTGGAGGTCGGACTAGTTCCCTGACCTTCCAAATTAGGAACCATGAATGGAGATTTTGTCCTTTAAGAAAAGAGAAAAATTTTATGCCCCGTCGTGGGTGTGTTACATCCATTGTTAGAACAGATCTATTTTCTTCGATAGGATGAGAATAAACAATATATTATGTTCCTTTTTTAAATAAATGATATTTATTATGTTCTCTAAAAAAGATTATTTTTCGATCATACAAATAAGGGCTACCCAAAACCATTCCACATGCATATAATGGCACTACATCACATGTTACCTCATCCACAAACTGAGATGTAATTGCAAATTTTAAGATACATTGCTTGGTTACTGGCAATTTATGATTTTTTCTCATCCAATTTAGTGAGTAAGGTTCAAGATGCATTTTAGTTTTAAATCTCAACTACTTAACCACTTCCTCCAAAATTATATTAGCTTGATACCCACTATCTAACAAAGTATCGATCTCAGTATGCTTCCTAATGACCCTTATGTGAAACAATTTACATCTATCTTTATCTTCAGAAACTTGTAAACCATCTGAATCAGAATCATCACCCAATTTACCTGCCAAACCCACTGCTATGACTTGGGCCTCATCACTTGAATCTAACCCCAAATCCATCAGTTTTGCTACTGCTGCAATTTTTTGCTTCCCCTTCTTTTCTTTAAACCATTTTGGTCACATTTCTGGATGCAATTGCCAACAATGCTCATCATCGTTCCTTTCCTTCTTGCAATGCTTGCAAGAGAGATTCTCTTTGTTCATTGTAGTTGTTTGTTTATCTTTTCCTTTTCCCTTGCTTTCTTTTCTTGAAGTTGATTCCATTGATACACCAACTCAAATTTTTCCTACTTCAATATATGTCGCTTGAACAAAAACCTCATCCAGGTTAGTAGGTCCAAACATGAATATAGTATTATGAATATAAGCAGGGAAACCTCCTATGTACTTCATAAGAGTTTCTTGTGTATGTAGTGGTATATCTAACATCAAGGACTTCTTACAAAACTCATCTGCGTATTCCTACACTAATTGTCCTTTTCTTATTTTAAGACTCTGCCATTCAACTAAATCCTTCTCCTTATACTCCAATGGGTAGAATTGTTTTCTAAGTGCAGAAATTAAATTATGCCATGATGGAAAGATATTACCAATTTGTTTAGTCCAGTGTTAAAACTTTCTTTGCCACCATATCAATGTTGTGCCCTCAAGACGAAGCGATGCCAATCTGATCTTGGTTGCATCATAAATGATCTGTTGCACACTACAATATACCTCCATCTGCCTGGCCTAGTTATCAAGCTTCTCAACATTGATCTCACCATTATACATGGGTAACTCGAATTTCACATCTAGTTTCAACATATGTTTCAAAGAAGAGGTTTCAACTAGAAAAAGAGAAAGAATAGGGTCTTTCTTCTCACTATTGGTCTCTTCTTTCTTTCCTGAATTTGATGTCTCTGCTTTCTCATCTTTGGGTTTTTATTCTTCCCTTGACTTCTTAAACTCACGGTACATATATTCAACGATGGATCACAAGGTCATAAATGCATCCACAAATTGTTCTTTTGTTCCAAAATAATGTTCACCACCACCTTTTGAAGTCATCTCTTCACTTCGAGATATTCTTCTTCTCAAGCCAATCTCATAATCTCCTTCTACAAGATCTCCTTCACCACACCTTAACTTTTCCCTGGTAATCATGCATACTCAAAAGCACCAACTGTCATTAGGCTCTGATACCATTTGATCCAAAATTGATTCCAAGGAATTTTCATAAATGACTTTGGCTCAAAATACTGTTAAGTATGTTTGCATGAAATAATTTTTCTAATTAAAGTGTTAATGAAATATGAGAAATTTTGCAGCAAATATAAACAATAAGAACAACAAAACACAAGAGACTAACACCAAAAATTTGATAATGAAGTTCGGCCTCAATGCCTATGTCTTTGAACCTTTCAGTATTAAATGGGGAGGGCTCTTTATTAATTCTTCAATGCATCAAAATTACATCAAAATTGCATCAAATAATTCTCTAACTTGCTCAACTATGTTTTTCTTTTCCTCAGAAACCTAATGCAACAGACAACATTGAAAAATGTTGAGTGTAGCTCCCGAAATAAGCCTCCAAAGTTTAGTTATCTCATTAGCTTCTCTACATAACTAACATTGTTTTGCAAATTCTAGCATAACTCGACTTGTAGCATGGTTGGTAAATCTTTTGATTAAATAGAAATGAGGACTTTCTAATCTTTTCCCTATTTCAACCAAATCTTCAAACTGCAATAACTTTCACATATGGAATCTGTTTGATCCTGTTCAAGTTGTACCAGAATTTTTTTTTCGAGCTCTATACAATGGCGCTAGTCTCGCTCAAATCCAAGTACTTTGAATTTTTTTCTTTTTTTGGATGATTTTGGATCAATAAATCATCATATTCTCTAAATAATGCCTCAACCTTAGATACTATTGCATTGTTCCAGTAGTCCCCAATGGATTCCAGCCTAGGTTGGTCCTCTATGCTAATATTCAACTTTTTTACATTTATGGTTTGTGAGTATATCTCCCTTCTAGATGGCATGTTTTCTCTTTCACTGTCCTTTTCCTTTTGTGATTATCGTTTCATTTCATATGTTGTAATATTAGATATATAACAAAGAAATTAATTATTGCATGAAATAAATAATAACTTTTCATTCTAAATGTTTTTTTTTGTAGAACAAGGATCTTCCAAAAGATCCGGATGATCCTCATCAAATACATCCAGATCACGATTGGTATGACGCTAAGATGGAAGATGATGCTCATGATGATACATATATAGATGAAAACGAGGTTAATGTCGATGGAGATGGAAACAATGATGATCATGATCATGATGGTGATGATGATGATGAGGCAGTTGCTGGTAGCAACTAGTGACATTCATGATCATATAGACTACATCATGGATCATTTTTGATATATTGTTATAGTGCCTGTTTTCATGTTTACTATCATATGTATCATTTTTACAACCTCCAGTACCATATTATTGAGTTATATCATTTTGACATGTATCATTTTGACTTATATCATTTGGACATGACGTATCATATTGACTTGTATCATTTTGTATTACATCATTTATCATTTTTATTTATATCATTTGTACATGATGAATCGTCTTGACTTATGTCGACTGTTGGACATGTATCATTTTCACATGTTATTGATCTATTGGCGTATTTGATTTTACTTGTTTTAGTTATATATGATGACGATCTTATCAATATCGACTCGTCAATTTTTATATATTGAAAGTGGTTGATGATTTTTGGATGCATATTTATTACGTATGATGGTTTTGATTTACTGCTCATGATGGATGTTGTCAAATTCACTTACATTATAGATATTTGAATCACTTGTTAAATAATTATAGATGATGATCATGTTATAAAAATTATCTTGTTATTTTATATATATTGGATGTTGTTGATTCTATTTTGATGGAGATTTAATAAGTATAATGATATTAATTTGTATGGATGTTTGTTTCCCTAAAAATTATTTATAAATGTTTCCCTATAAAACATTTCAAATGCATTTATATGACTTACTATATAATCATATAAGTTGTTTAAGAGACGATATATTTAAGTAATTAAATTGAAATAAAACATATTAAATTAAGAATTGTAAGAAAAACATGAAGCATTTTTGGAAGCAAAAAAGGAAGCACAATGGAAGCCAAATTGGAAGCCACACCAGAAGCAAAACCAGAAGCCAAACCAGAAGAAAACTGGGAAGCAAAACTAGAATCCAAACGGGAAGCAAAACTAGAAGCAAAATTAGACGTAAAACTGGAATACAAACTAGAAGCAAAATTGGAATCCATATCAGAAGCAAAACTGGACATAAAACTGGAAGCCAAATTGGAAGCAAAATTGGAAGGCATGTCAGAAGCAACAATGGAAAGCCAAATTGGAAGAAAAATTGGAAACCACACTAGAAGCAAAACTGGAAGAAAAATGAGAAGCCAAATGGGAAGCCAAATGGGAAGCCAAATGGGAAGAAAAACTAGAAGCAAAACTAGACATAAAACTGGAAACCAAACCAGAAGCCAAACTGGAAGCAAAATTGGGAGGAATATTAGAAGAAAAATTGGAAGAAACACCTGGTGCTAATCCTAACACTAATCATTTCCGACACTATTATTGACGCTAAATCTCGCACAATTATAAACGATCTTGTTTGCACCGAAAAACGTGTCCAATTTGTGAACTAAAATACACTAAATTCCAACGCTAATTGCATGTTCTGTTGTAGTGATCATGATGTATATGAGTCTAGACCTCGTAGTTTTATTATTACCTTGGGTAGAAAATTGTACAGGATAATAGAGGTAGCTCCTCCTACCGCCATCTCTTTGATATTTGCTAAGCAATGCAAGAAGGTCATTTCCCAGACTGGGAAATTTGTATTCTTCATGATTCACTCTCAAAGTGAATAGAAGGTCTCGACCGCATCCATGGATTCTACATAGGTCCTCTCCACTAAAAAAAAATAGGTGGACAAAGTCGTGGAAGAATATAAAGACATCTTCTCCTCACCCACTGAGGTTCTATTGCATTGTTAGGTCAAGCATTCAATCAATCTAACCCCCAATGCACCGCTATCCAATGGGACAATATATCACCTCTCTTTGATGGAAAATGAGGAAATCAAGGGCTAGATCCAAGAGTTGCTTCAAAAGGGGCACATCTGATCCAAATCGTCGCCCTACAGAAGCCTAATTGTACTTGTGAAGAAGAAAGATGGGACATGGAAACTATGTATTAACTACAGGGCCCTAAACAAAATCACAGTCAGAAATCGGTACCCAGTTCCCCGAATTGAAAACCTTCTTGACCAACTCAAGAGTGCTAAGTAATTCAGTAAGATTGGCCTCATGTCTGACTACCCCAATAGAATAGATTGATGTATATAATACTACTTTTAAGTCCAAATAAGGTATTTTCGAGTGGCTAGTCATGCCCTTTGGTTTAACAAGTTCTCCAACAACATTCATGAGGTTGATCGACGATATATTGTGGTCCTTCAATAATTATTTTGTGGTGGTATATCTAGATGACATCCTCATCTTCAACAAGGCTTGGGAGGAACACTTGCAATGTATTCAACAAGTCCTTCACACTTTGCGACATCACAAGCTATATGCTAACTTGGAAAAATTCTCCTTTGGCATGAACATGGTCCAATACCTAGGTTTCATTATTGATGAGCATGGTGTGGATGTGGATCCAAACAAGATCCAAGTCATTCATGAATGGCTAGCCTCTACCATACTAACCAAACTTCATAGTTTCTTAGGACTTTCCAACTTCTATCGTATGTTTGTGTTGGGATTCTCCCATATTGCATGGGCCCTCAACCAAGTGACCAAGGGTGGTGGAAAATAAAATTTTGTGTGGGGGAAGTCATAAAAACAAGTGCTCAATGATATGAAACATCATTTGTGTTTAGCCCCAATACTCTCCTTACCCTATCTGCAACAGACCTTTCGATATTGAGACCGATGCTTCAGACTATGTTGTGGGTGCAACTCTCTCTCAACATGGTCATCCAATGGAATATCATAGTGAGACACTATCATATGACATATGTAAGTACCCCACCTATGACAAAGAAATGTATCCCATTATACAAGCCTTCTGCCAAT
>ML857472.1:10961-37929 GCA_009831015.1 Picea engelmannii
ATTTTTCATAAATCCAATGCTAAGTACAAGTAGCGCCATGATCAACGTCAGGTTCCACACAAGTTTCAGGTGGGAGACAAGGTTTGGTTGCATTTGCAGAAAGAGCACCTTACAGGGCCCAATCAGAAGCTTCGTCCACTTCACTATGGATCTTACACCATCACCAAGTATGTGGGTGGAAATGCGTTTGAGCTAAGTATTCCCCCCTTCCTTGGCCTACACCCAGTGATCAATGTGGACCTCTTTCGGCCATACTTCCCACCATTATTGGACACATTAGAGATCACAAAGCAATTGACACTGACAAAGCTCAACCTTGATTGCATGTAATAGGTAGCCACCGATTAGATCATGGACAATCATATCAAGGGAACTCACCAACAAAGTATCCAACTTTATTGGGTTGTCAATGCAGGGAAACTCCTGTACAAAGGCAAGTGGCTCACCCGAAGCCAAGTTTAACAGAAGTTTCCCCATATGATGGCGACGCTCAACATAATGGAGACCATTTATTACTAAGGGGGGAGGATTTATCTATACGTATTTCGGTGGCCACCCACCTATTCCACTGGCTCAAAGAACAATTTTCCATTTTGGCAGTTTTTTTACAGTTTTTTTGGGTCCCAAACTTTCGGGGTTGTTTTGAGGCCCTTAACGATGTTTTTTGGCTCAACAATACCTAACATGTAGCCAAATTTATATTTTAGGCTGAAAAAAATGTGTAACACTTGGCTAGACCTTTCTAACAATGTATCAAGCACCCCAAACATAGATCATATGCAAAAGTTACGCCCTTGGGAAGTTGACATATACAATTACCCCCATCGAGGCCCACATATATTTTGGTGTTTCATCTCCCAAGATTAGGGTTTTGGATGTTTAGGGTTTTCTCATTTATGTTTTATTTTAAAAAGGCCTTTGGAGTCTCATTGCACTCATATTCTTGAAAATGAGCATAGCCGTCACATCTCTTCCCATAGATAAGCTTCCACCATTCGAGCAAGTTTGTTGCGTTTTGCATTTTACAGTTTTCGCATGTTCGCTTTATTAATATAAGTCAAGTTTTACTATATCTCTGTGTTTCTTTTCTATACATTTTTATTTCATTTCATTCCATTTATAAATCCGGATCAACAATGTAGAGGTACCATTGTAGATGAGGTGAAGATGTCTTGGTATTCTTCCACGACTTTCTCCACTTTCTTTTATTATGTAGAGAGGCTATGTGTGGAGGCCATGGATGTGCCTTTGGAGTCTCATTGTATTCATATTCTTGCAAATGAGTGTAGCCGTCACATCTCTTCCCATAGACAAGCTTCCACCATTCGAGCAAGTTTGTTGCATTCTGCATTTTACAGTTTTCGCATGTTCTCTTTATTAATATAAGTCAAGTTTTACTATATCTCTGTGTTTATTTGCTATGTATTTGTATTTCATTTCATTCCATCCAGATAAACAATGTAGAGGCACCCCAGTATCTTAGGTGAAGATGTCTTGGTATTCTTCCACAACTTTCTCCACTTGCTTCTATTATGTAGAGAGGCTATGTGTGGAGGCCATGGATGTGGCTGCGACCTTCCATTCACTTTGAGAGCGAATCAGGAAGAGAAAAATTTCCCGGACTAGGAGATGACCTTCCTCCACTGCTTATCTAAGAACAAAGAAATTGTGTTAGGTGGAGCTACCTCTGGTATCCTATGTAGTTGTCTACCCAAAGTAACAGTGACACTACGAGATCTAGACTCATATACAACATGAAATTTCCACATATATGGCTAGCCTAAAAGAACATCACAAAATTCAATTGGGGAAACATCACACAATACCTCATCCTTGAAGGGCTTGATTGCATAGGGCATGCAACACTATTGGCCGACATGGATATCTCATTCATGGCTAAGCCACTTGATATTTTATGGCTTTGGCTGTACTGTTGTTGGCAACTCCAACCGATTGAAAACCTTGGTTGAGATTAGGTTCTTTTGGATTCCTCTATCAATAGTGAAATGCAACAGAGCACCTTCACCCACATTTACAAGTGAAAAAGGAGATCATCTTCCTCCAACTCCTCTGGTTCATTTGGTCGGACCTTGGTGGTAGTGACCATGGCACTAGGTTTTGCATCAATGATACACTTCCCACTGACTATATATAAATTAGAGTTGAATATTGGATTTGACTCTAAGGCTTTAAGGTTGGCCACCAATCACTACTTCAAGCGACTTTCATTAGTGCTAGGGGTTTAATGGAACTCACACCACTTCCCAGTTTCTTTCTTCATCTTCCTGTTACCCTTCTTTGCTTGCAGTTTAGACTGGTTTTCATGAGGTTGTTCATCCTTTCTTTGTCCTTTGTTTTGTGGAATGGGTCCACCTTTTCCCTACTTTTGTTGTGATGCATTCACAAATACAAACCCATGTTTATTCGTTTGCTTAATTTTTTGCTCATTTTTGACAACATATCGATAAGTGGCTCCCAGTGACGAGATGTCCAGAAACTCCATTTATGTTTGGATGTACCTATGTATACCCCCATTGTGTTTTAGAAACATATGTCTCTCGACCTCTCTGATACCCAGTTTGGTGCATAGGGTATGGAAGGTATTTGTGAATCCATGCACTGTTTGGTCCCTCTCCTTATGCAGTGTGGTCCATCTCGTGTACCGATCGTCATAGTTTTCAACAGGGTAATATTGTTCCTTAATGACATATATAAAATATTTGGCAAGTGGGTTTGACCCCAAACATTCTAGATTCCTCTGTGGAAATTTTCTCACAGTAAGTCTGCCACCAATTTTTTACATGGGGGACAACCTTAAGGAGCAAAAAGGTGATACTTTCCCTATTAGAAAAATTACGGATAGAGAAATAACCTTATAGCATATTTAACCACTTTTCCAAAGCATTCACATCTATTTGACCTTCAAATACATGAATATAGAAATTAACTTGTACCTTGAAGGGGGCATCTCCTACAAAGTGGTCATTTGTATTTGTTGTCATCAACAACTGTCGAAGAATTTAGGAAAAATTCTCCATCATCTTGTCCCTCTATTGCGTGAGGGATTCCTCAAGAAAAAACCTAACATGCTCTCATACTCCCTCGTCTCTCTTTTCATCCACCATGGGAGGCCATCGGGTCGACGAGGATGGTATTTCAAAGGCCCAAGTAGTTTGAGCCCCAACTCCTTATACCCTGAACTTGTTGGGGACATGCACATAGAAACAAATAAAGGGAAGACCGATTTGATAATACTAATCTATATTTATGAGGGAATTAAATGAAACACATAAATATGATAGAAACATGGAGATAGAATAATAGTCAATTTATATTAATGAATGAACTATGCAGAAACTGTAAAAATGTAGAGTGAAATGAACTTGCAAGAATGGTGGCATCTTATCTCTGAGAAGAGATGTGACAGTTATGCACATTCAAAATAAGAGATTACAATGATGCCCAAAAGGCCTTTTTAAAACAAATCACGAATTAGAAAACCCTAAACATCCAAAACCATAACCCTGGAAGATGAGACACCAAACGTTTTTCAAGCCCTGATGTGGTTAGTTGATACGTCAACTTCCCAAGGGCATAACTTTTCCATACAATCTCTTTTTAGGGTGATCGGTAGTTCGTCAAAAAGGTATAGTTGAGAAGTACACATTCTTAACAAGAGAGTGCATTCCTTTCTCAATCTGCTAGTCATTGTAGTGCCAAAAAGAACTTCATTTAAGGCCTCAAAACAACCCTTGATTTTTAGGACTGGAAAAAACCATAGAAAAATGTGTTTTGAGCCAATGGAATAGGTGGGTGGACACCAATGTACACCTAGATAAAGGACCTACCACGTAAATGCATGGGAGTAATGGACTGGTACATCCGTGGAAAAACATGTGCCACCCAGCGGGATGGAGAGAACTCAAGAAACTTCGAGATAGGAAAAAATGATGGGAACACGGGTGATGAGACATAGAGGATTAGATGAAGGAAGTGTGTGGAAGATATTTGTATGAGGGGGGAGCATATATTTGCTGACATCAGTGAGAGAACCCAGGTGTGGAGCAAACATGCAATATTTTTAGTGGAAGATTGTTTGCATGAATTGTTTGAGAAAAAATAACCTGACATGAGTTGAGACGAACGTGAGCTTGATGTTGGGAGGGAATATGATAAAACTCATGGAGGCCCTGAGAATGGTGGGTGTAAGGTTTTTAAACTAGTAGTTGTGTGAAGGAGAGTGGCCTTCACTTTTCTAATTTCTTTTAGAGTTTGAGAAAATTTCCCTGGTGGTATCATGGCTTGGCATGGGGGTGGCCAAATTGCAGAGATCTAGTGCATTTGAACCTACGATTGGGTGGAAAGGTGATCACCCTAAATTAGTTGGCCTGACTAGTATTATATGAACATATAAGTGCATACTAAACCCAATTTCTTTGATGTTAGTTCATTTTGTAAAACCTCCATTGACTGTGAAATATATGAATTGTTTGGAATTCTAAATAAGATTCAAAGAGAGAGATAGAAGGATTATGTGTCTATGCAACTCTTTGCTTGCTTTTTTATCCTTACAAGTTATTATTCTCACGATGTGAAATCAATGAAGAAACTTGTTAGGCTCTATATTTCACAGTTTAACTCTATGTTTTAGTTTTCTAGTTATTTAACCTATGGGAACATGCTTAAAAGGAAACATGGTCAAATACCTTAATACCATGATAATTGAGTAAGGGATGCAAGAATTTATGCTCTTTGTATGTCTTATACATTATTACTAGACCTTGTTCCCTGTGAAATCTAGAATAATGAAAATACATGGTCTCCATGTACATGGACTGCGAATTATGCCCTTAGGGGAGTACTGATTCTTCCATGGAGATTGATTATTTTCCCTGTTCTTGGATTTAAGAGTTAAATCCCTTCATTTGTGATTGTCAAAGTGGAATCGGGAGGAGGAACCCAAAACTTGAAGGTTCTAGATATTTAAACTTAAGCGCAAGTGGGGAGTTCCAAATATCCGGATATCCAGAGATCCAAAAATACAGACATTTCATATTTGCATGCCTTGTAAAATATAGGATCCCTGGTGATCCAGATTATTTTGAGAATGACATGAAGGAAGAAATAAAACCGAGATATAACAATGAAATACAAAAAAATATAGAAGAGAACATAGAAATACAGTGAAACCCAACTTCTATCACTGAATATGATAGAAAAACACTGTAGAACACTTCATTCACAAAAGAGATGTTGGCTACGCTTCATTCACAAGAAGCTTTACATCACACTCCATTTCATTCTTAAAGGGCCTCCTTCACCTCAATTATATATGAGAGAGTGAGAGGAGAACAACTCCCATGATGCATGTGGGATAAATTGGACTAAGTTTATAAAATTCCATAGGCATGTAAAATAGTAGGACATCCCAAGCAGTCACCGATCCCAGTACTACTCTAGCCCGAGCACGCTTAACTGCGAAGTTCTAATGGGATCCGGTGCATTAATTCTATGTTGTACACATGTACATAATACCATTACATGATGTACGTAATTAACAAATGAAGATGACATTACATTCCATTCCCCACCAAAAGGGTGAATGTCATCAAAACCACAAGCTCAAAATGGTGATTCAGTGGAAAAGGTGGATGGCCACCGAGATCCATTTGGATCATTCCTCCCCCCTTAGGAAGCAATGGTCCCCATTGCATCAAGTTACCTTGGGAGATGGGGAGACTTCTACTAAATATGAAGCTTGATGTGTTGCTTGCCTTGCTGAAGAAGTTGTTATGCTTAGCTTGTTGAAGGTTGTCATGAGCTTATTGCTGGAGGGGTTGAATCCATTCAACTAATCTAGTTGCATGATCTACTTGAGTGTGCGAGGACTCTATTGGTGAATATGCAACATGAAGATTATGAAGGGTTTTGTTATAATCTTGTTTGACTAGGCAGTGTGGAGGAACCCCCGTAGGTGAAACAAGAACATATTGGTACTCTTCTACAATCTTGTCGATATGCTTCTGCTGGATAGAAAGGTCTTAGGATAAGGCTGCAGTGGTTTCAGTGTCCTTCTGTTCACCTTTTGATTGGATTGTGAAGAGGCTAAACTTTGCAGTATGAGAGATTACTTTGTGGCATTGTTTTGGTGGGACAATAGTTGAAACTACCTCTGGTATCCTGTATAGTTGACCCCCCAGAGTAAAAATGACACTACGGGGTCGAGGCTCATAAATAGCATGACACCTCCACATATATGGTTGGCCTAATAGAACATCACATACTTCTAGTGGGGAAACATCACATAATACCCCATCCTTGAAGGGCTTGATGTTGTAGGACATGCGACATTGTTGGATGACACGAAGATCTTGACCCTGGCGAAGCCACCCAATGTTGTATGGCTGTGGGTGTGGTGTTGTTGGAAAATCAACTCCTGGAAAACCTCTGCTAAGATGATGTTCTTTTAGCTTCCACTATCAACAATAAAATGCAATGGGGTACCCTTCACCCACATATGTGAATGGAAGAGTCGCTCCCCCTCCTTAGGATCCTCTTCTGGTTGGATTGTTGCATTTGCGACAGTAGTAGTGGGTTCTGTATCAATGATCTATCTCCTTTTATTATTTTTTGAATCAGGGTCCAAGTCGAGGTTCGACTCTTTGTCTTTGATCTTGTCCACTAATGATTGTATTGAGCGACATTCATCAGTGTTGTGCCAAGGGATGTTGTGGAACTCACACCACTTTCCAGTGTCTTTCTTAGACTTCCCGTTACCCTTCTTTGCCTGCATCTGGGACTTAATCTCTTGAGGTTGGCATTCCTCGCTCTGTCCATGCTTCTCCCACTTACTCTGTTGCTTGAATTTCTGCTCAATTTTGACTGCATATCGATAAGCAACTCCCAATGAGTAGATGTCCAAGAAATCCATCTCTCTTTGGATGTACTTGTGTAGACCACTTTGATACTTCAAAACCAGGTGCCGCTTGGAGTCTTTCATACCCAACTTTGAGCGCAAGGTATGAAATATGTTGGTGTACTCTGACATCGTCTGGTCTCTTTTCTGACGCATAGTTGTCCATCTCATGTATTGGTCATCATAGTTTCCGACAGGGTAGAAATCCTCCTTTAGGGCATCTACAAAGGTCGCCCAAGTGGGTTCTCTCCTAAATAGTGTATATTCATCCACAGTGTACCTCTCCTAGTAACCTTCCCACCAAGATTTGACTTGGGGAAGGGCTTTAAGGAGTGCGAAGGTGATCTTTTCACTGTCGAATTTTTTTTGGATGGAGTAATAACCTTCTAGCAGATTCAACGATTTTTCTAGAGCATTTGCATCTATATGGCCTTCAAATAAGGGGATATCAAATTGAATTGTACCTTGAAGGGTGTCGCATTTGCGAAATGGTTGCTTGTTGAAGATGCCTCGACTGTCGCCATCGGTAGTCTTTGAAGGATCTAAGCGAAGTTTTCCATCATCTCATTCCTTTGTTGCATGAGGGCTTCCTCCAGAAACATCTTGACAGGATCTCTTGATCTGTCATCTCTATTTTCTTCTGCCATGGGAGGTCGCTTGGGCTAGCGAGAGTGGTTATCCTCAATCGAAACTAGCTCGAGACCCAAATCTCTATACCCTGACCTCGTCGATGACCTTCTCTAAGAAATGACAAGGATCAAACTGCTCTGATACCACTGATCCAAATTATTTTGAGAACGACATGAAGGAAGAAATAAAACTGATATATAACAATGACATACACATAAATATCGAAGAGAACATAAAAATACAGTGAAACCCAAATTGTATTACTGAATAAGATAGAAAAATGTTGTAGAACACAAACTGGAAAAACAAGGTAGCTTATCTCTAAAAAGATAGAGATGTTGGCTACGCTTCATTCATAAGAAGCTTTACATCACACTCCATTGCATGCTTAAAGGGCCTCCTTCACCTCAATTATATATGAGAGAGTGAGAGGAGAACAATTCCCATGATGCATGTGGGACAAATTGGACCAAGTTTATAAAATGCCATAGGCATGTAAAATAGTAGGACTTCCCGAGTGGTCACCCATCCCAATACTACTCTAGCTCGAGCGTGCTTAACTGTGGAGTTCTAATGGGATTCAGTGCATTAACGCTATGTTGTAGGCATGGACATAAGACCATTACATGATGTCTGTAATTAAAAAATGAATATGACATTACATTCCATTCCCCACCAAAAGGGTGAATGTCATGGTTTATCAAAACCGCAGGCTCAAAATGGCGATTCAGTGGAAAAGGTGGATGGCCAGCGAGATCCATCTGGATCACCCGATTACTAGATTGAGTGAGGTTACATTGCAAGGTTCCTCCCCCTTAGAATCTTGTGAGTGAAGGAGAAGGCTCATGCGGGTGAAGTCATGCTGACATGCTAGGCCAGGTGTCGAACATTCTTTCCAATCAAAAGCAAACATGTGTCCATGTGTAACCGGAGAAGGTCGAGGAGACCCTCTGGTCACTATGCGTATGTGAGATAGTGATTAATATCCACTGTTGGATGTAATTCTCAATGAATCTTGGTCCTTGATCTTGCCAAGTGTGATGCTTTATGCTAAGATCCAGATTTCGAAATCTGGACATCTGACATTTCTAATAAACCACCCTTTACAAAATCCTAGACGATTCAAGGTTCCCTTTCATGGTTCCAACCCATTTGAAAGAACATAGCAGCTAATTCTGAGCACATGTGGATGAAAACACGATAACGTATTTTTCCAGGTGTTGGTCATATTTTCAAATTGGAAGCATACAAATGTCAACACTGGATTGGAGCGGGTTTAGAAGGGGACTTATAGTCTCTATGTGTTTGTAAGCTAAGAATTAATCTCGATGGTCGGATCTAGGGTTCGAGATATCTCAGTTGTATATCTCGCCAAGTTATATATTTCATGCCAAAGTTTGGATCTAGAAATCTAGACATCTGACGTTTTGAATAATTAGCCTTCGTGAAAATCTTGGATCCTCGATGGGTCATAATTATGTTCCAGGTTCTGACCCTTTGTATGCATATAATTGGAAGATATTTGGGGCACGTGTGAAGTATGTTGTGGTGACGTGTTGTGCTTGGTGTTAGTTAGAATTCCACTGATCCAGGTGGATATCGGTGGCCACCCATCTATTCCATGGGCTCGGAAAACAGTTTTCCATCTTGGCAGTTTTTCGGGTTGCAAACTTCCGGGGCCATTTTAAGGCCCTAAACGACCTTTTTTAGGCCCTAGACCAATAAAAAATCGTTCTTCTTGGTTATACCTTTCCAACGGTGTATCGAGCACCCCAAACAGAGATTGTATGCAAAAGTTATGCCCCCGAGAAGTTGACATATCAACTACCCCCATCGGGGCCCACAAACCTTTTGGTTTTTCATCTTCCGGGGTTAGGGTTTTGGATTTTACTTATGTTAAAAATGACATTGGAGCCTCATGGCAACATCATCTTCTTACGAATGCGATTATCCATCACATCTCTTCTCAGAGATAAGATGTCACCATTCTAGCGAGTCTTTCACTTTGTATTTTTACAGTCTTTGTACATTTTCGCTCATTAATAGAAATTGTATTATTGTACCTTCGTGTTTATGGTTTCATCTTTGATACATTTATGTTATATTTTTGGATATCTAAGATATCTCTGTATATTTATTTATTACATCTCTGCTCTCATTTCATTCCAAAAATAATCTGGATCAGTGGTATCAGAGCAGACTGCTCTTGATCGTTTTTCAATGCATGTCCCCGATGATGTCTGAGTATAGCAAGTTGGGTATTGAGCTTGTCTCTCTTGAGGAAAATCGCTCTCGCACACCCAAGAAACCCTCAATGGTGGAAGAAAATAAAAATGACGGAGAAAAAGATTCTATTAATTTGTTGCTTGAGCAAGCTCTCACGCGACAGAGGGACAAAATGATGGAGAATTTTTCCCATACCCTTCAATGCTTTCCTATAACAACATGCGTGTCTTCAGCAAGAGGTCACTTTGGAGGCACCTCACCTTTCAAGGTACAAGTTAATTTTGATATTCCCATATTTTAAGGTAAGATAGATGCAGATGCCCTGAAAAAATGGTTAAATTTGTTAGAAGGTTATTTCTTTATTCACCATTTTTATGACAGGGAAAATATCACCTTTACACTCCTTAAGGCCCTCCACCATGTCAAACATTGGTGGGAAACTTACTGAGAGAAAAGTTCCAGAGAGGAGTTTGGAATATATGGGGTTGAGCCCACTTGGGATTTTTTTGTGGATGTGGTTAAGGAACATTATTACCCTATTGGAAACTATGAGGACCAATACATGAGATGGAACACATTGCGGCAAGAGAGGGGCCAAGTAGTGTCGGACTTCACCAATGCCTTCCATACCTTGCACACCAAGATGGGTATCAAAGACTCCGAGTGACATTTGGTTCTGAAATACCGTGGGGCTCTACGCAGATACATCCAAACTGAAATGGATTTTCAGAACATCTCATCACTCGGTGCTGCTTATCGCTATGTTGTTAAAATTGAGCAGAAATTTAAGCACCAGAACAAACAAGAGTTGGGTTCTACAAATCCGCAACAACCAAATTATGATAAATACAAACCTAACAAACAGTCTCTCAAAAACCAGTCCAAGCCACAGGAAAAGAAGGGTCACGAGAAGACAAAGAAGGACACCGAAAAATGGTGCGATTTCCACAAAATCCCTTAGCACAACACCGATGAATGTTGCTCAAAAGAGTCATTGGTGGCCGAGATCAAAGACAAGGAGCCAAACCCCAATTCAGAATCTGATTATGAAAATACTGGTAAAAGACAGATCATCGACGCAGACCCCAATGCTATTGTCACCACCGCAACAATTCAACCAGAAGAACCAACAGATCTTGAAGAGGGGGGGCACCTTTTTCATTCACAGATGTGGGTGAAGGGGACCTTGCTGCATTTTATTGTTGATAGCAGAAGCCATAAGAACCTCATCTTAGTAGAGGTCGTAAAACAATTGGGATTGTTGACAACACCACACCCACAACCATACAACATCGGGTGGCTTCGCCAGAGATGAGATCTTCGTGTCAGCCAATAATGTCGATTGTCATACAACATCCAACCCTCAAGGATGAGGTATTATTTGATGCTTCCCCACTAGATGTCTGTGATGTTCTCTTGGGCCAACCATATATGTGGAAACACCATGTTGTTTATGAGTCTCGATCTTGCGATGTTATTGTTTCTCTAGGGGGTCATCTCTACAAAATACTAGAGGTAGTTCCAACTATTGTTCCACCTAAACAGTGCCGCAAGGTAGTATCTTATACTGCAAAATTCAACTCCTTCACAATTTGCTCAAAAGGTGAATAGAAGGACATTGCAACCACTACAGCCTCGCCCCAAGCACCTTCTATCCAACAAAAGCAGGTCGACAAGGTTGCAACAAAGTGCAAAGATTCCTTCTGCACACAGTCCTCTTGTGTAGCTCGACTTGTTGAATAGACTCAGCCCCTCTAGCAACATGGTCATGAAATCCTTCCACAAACTGAGCAATGCGACGTCTCCAACAAGGCAAGCAACCCACCAAGATTTAGATTCAACAAACGCTTCCCTCTCTCCCTCATGAACTCAAAGAAATGGATACCATTTCTTCCTAAGGAGGGAGGATTGATCCAGGTGGATATCGGTGGCCACCCACCTATTCCACGGGCTCGAAAAATAGTTTTCCATCTTGACAGTTTTTCAACAGTTTTTCGGGTTCCAAACTTCTGGGGCCGTTTTGAGGCCCTAAACGATGTTTTTTGGGGATTCAGATTCCAGGCGACTGCCAAAGGCACTAGCCTGGACCAATCAAAAATTGTTCTTCTCAGTTAGACCTTTCCAAGAGTGTATTGAGCGCCTTGAACGGAGATCGTATGCAAAAGTTACACCCTCGAGAAGTTGACGTATCAACTACCCCCATCGAGACCCACAAACCTTTTGGCTTTTCATCTTTCGGGGTTAGGGTTTTGGATTTTACTTATGTTAAAAAGGCCATTGGAGCCTCATGGTAACATCATCTTCTTGCGAATGCGAGTAGCTATCACATGTCTTCTCAGAGATAAGTTGTCACCATTCTAGCGAGTCTTTCACTCTGTATTTTTACAGTCTTTGTACATTTTCGCTCATTAATAGAAATTGTATTACTGTACCTCTGTTTTTATGTTTGCATCTTTGATACATTTATTTATATTGTTGGATATCTGAGATATCTCTGTATATTTCTTTATTATATCTCTTCTCTCATTTCGTGCTGACAATAATCCGGATCAGCCACGGTGGTTGACAGGCGTCAACCTAGTATTAAAGAGGGACTCGAGTGGAGCTTGTTGTCGGGCGTGAAGACTTAGGTCAATATCCATTAATCCTATTCGTTTGATTGGGGATCGTCATATCTCAGGTGTTTGTTCCTTTTCAAGTATAGGATCCGAATGTGGGTGAAGTCCTAGATCCTAGATATCTAGAAATCTGAAATTTTGTGATAGGTGATTTTTGGAAAACCCTAGATCCCTGGATGTCGGATGGTTCAAGGTTCTAGAGAAAAATTCTATGTCGAGGGTTTCCCATTGTATTTGGAGTCCATGTGGTAGAGGCCATGCATTGCGCTAGGATTAGACTATGCATAGTGATGATGTCGAATTCAAAAATATGAAACTTTTCATATAATGCCTTTTGGGAAATATCAGATGCACAAATTTTTGGACGGGTCAAAGTTTCAAGGAGGGGTTTTGCGGAGAAGGGACCTGGTGCCTTTGAGGTATGCATGTCATGCCACATAGGTCCACATGTTCTATCACACAGGTCCACGTGTCATGTCATGGTTGGTCCACATTCAATATTGTTCCATGTGTCTTGGATGATGTCATATCAATAACTCTGAAACTTTTAGTAATTCACATCTTTGGAAATCCTGGATCCCAGATTTTTGGATATGGAAAGGTTCCACCATAGAGTTTTGTCAAAGGCTTGGAGGATGTGATGACGTTATCCTCTATGTGTCATGTCACATCATCATCCACGTGTCATGCTATGTCAGCTTATTTGAACAAAAACTGGCAGGTCAGCTTCCATGTGGCAGTGCCACATTAGCCTAGAGCCTGATCAAATTATATGGTGTCATGGTAGGTGGCATGCCACATCAAGTCTCTATGTCATTGGTGCTAGTAGGACATATCAATCCGACATTTGAGAAAAAGGGAATTATAGATTTCCCCATATCCCAAATTCTGCATATGTCATGGTTCCACTTCAAGTTTCTAAAGTAAGCTCGGGAGGTATAGTACCCTAGACTTCCGGATGAGAAAGGTTCCAATTTAGGATTCGAGGGGCACACATATTCATATATCCAAACATTTGGAAGAACACTGAGTTGAGTTCCGGGGAAATTCATATCTCTAGATTTTCAGATTTGCGGGGTTCTATGGCAAGGTTCTGTCGGTTGCGTTGTAGTGGGTTGGGATTTGCCATGTCAGGATTACATTTCTTGACACAGTATCACAGATTCCAACTGTTAGCATCGAAAGTCACTCCTGGATTGCTTGCAGGAGCAGAGCCCAACACCCATCAGTTTAATGTCACGATTTGTTTATAAAGGGGTGATCAAATGGAGATAAAGAATCGAGGAGATATCATTATAACTCAGGGACTGGGTCTGGTATGTAAAGAGAAAAGGAGGTATGGAATCCTAACTTCAGCCAGTGGGTTGATTAAAATATGACCAGGTGGAAGACTTAGTAAGAAAGGTGAACAAACAACTTTGAGCAGCAGGCTTTCGGTAGTTTGCAGAAGAAAGACTCTGAATGCAAGATCCACTTGGTTCAGGGTCTCAAGGAACTGAAAGGGGACTTGATTGGATCCTCCAATTCCAAGTCACTCAGCGCTGGGGAAATCACAAGAACTGATTAGAGACAGCGCAACTATTACAATGATCCATTACAACATCATCCTATAATAGCTATAGATCAACTGGATCCTCCAATTCCGAGCTCCTCTAACACAGTGTAAACAAAGACATGAAAGAAACTGGCGTTCATAAGGAAAGAAGTCTCAAAATTTCATACATAACTAGAGCAACAATGCTTCATTAAAAATTTACAATCGGGAGCTCAGTTCAACCATCGATTCTTTACCAAATGTAAAAAATGCCTACATATACTTGGAACTGATTCAAGCGCTGAAGGCATGATCATATCATGAATTCAATGCTTGAAATTGATGAACTTCTCTGTTAGGCTACACATGCAGACGTTGGACAGAATGCCCATGCAGTTGTCTGTCAGACGCGATCTTTGTCAGGAGGAACTGACAGCCTATCTCTGTACATGCTCCTTTCTATCCTTCTATTTAAGGAAGGAGATGATGTGTCGCCCACCTTCTTCATTTGCATTAACTGATTCATCGGGACCTGAGAGGCTCTGGTCAAATATCTGTTTGGGAGATGCGGTAGCCTACTTTTGGTTGTCTGTTGATTTGTTGTATTTATGCAAGGGGAACCCGGCTGGCCAATGTGGAAAACGCCCCTCCCCCAGGCCTTCTTCTCGATGACCAGGCGCCAAATGTGCGGCCTTTCCCGACTTTGTATCAGGTTTGGGGGTTTCGCGTTCCCCGTTGTCAAGAGTTCTTGACCCTTCAAACTCCCGATCACCGATTCTCCGATGAGCGTGTGTATGGGTTAGCCCTCCTGGCTATACTATGACCCATACGACCTCCTCTCATATGACCTAACCCAAACCTCTGTTGGGGTTTCGACATTTTTGATGTCTTGATACACAAGTCCTCCAGACTCGCAAATCTCCGATCCCCGATGGCTCCTTCTGTGCTAGCTCTCCGACTAAGCCCTGGTCCAAGTGACCACTACCATATGCCTTCGATCATATTCTCCATCGAGATTTCGTGGTTTGCGATGTCAACAAGCATGCATCCTCCAGACTCGCGATTCCCCGACCCTCGATGGCTCATGGTCATTGACTTGTCAACAGTCTGCTCCCCGTTGCGAAAGCCTGCAACCTATCCTCCACGATTGACAGTTGTTCCCCACCGATCGAGAAATCGTGTATCACGATTCTGCAATGCACAAAACTCTCGCTCCCAGGATCTCCGATATCCCGATTCCTGATGAAGCCCTTCTGTGGAGCTTTCGTCGCTTCTCATGTCCATGATCAGGCTCGCTTGATTGACTCATGCCCCAAGCGGTTTTCTTCTGTGTGCTGCGCTTGGGCACTTATCGTGCAATCCTGCAGACCTTTGTTCCCTGATACCACAATTGTTTCTAACATTAGGCTCCATGGGGGATAGAGTCGTCCCTGTGATGCTCTAAGGACTCATTTTGCAGTTCTAGTGCCTTGCTGTTGGGCCATGGAGTCATTATTAGGCCGCAAAAATAAAAACAAAAATGAACTAAGAAACAAAAAGACAATATTTACAAACAAAGGAGCCACTGGAGGCTCAGACAAAACATTTATTCAGGAAATGCCCATTCATTGGGCTGCTAAAAAGTTCTTCACCTTCCAAATCTTGCAACCTGTATGTGTTATTTGAGAAAATCTCGGAGATTCTGAAAGGCCCAATACACAGGGCTTCAAATTTGCTGTGTTTGCCCTTATCTTGTTTAGGAGCATCCCATTTCAGCACCAGGTCTCCTATCTGGAACCGCTCCTTCTTGGCCTTCCTATCGAAGACCTGCTTGATCTTTTGCTGATGGTCCTGAATCTTGTCTACTGTCTGCTCCCTAGCCTCTTGGACCTCTACTAGCTGATGAATCCTTCTGATCATGTCATTGGGCTCTTCTTGATAATCCTGGAAGAATTTGGCTATGGGAATGGCCAGCTGAGAAGGGAAGACAGCTTCGGCTCCGTAGACTAACTGGAAAGGGGAGAGACCCATAGATCTATTTGTAGTTACCCGATCAGCCCATAGGGCGAATTTCAGCTTTGAACTCCAAGCCCTTTTGTTGTCTTCCAACAACCTTTTGATGATCCTTATCAGGATTTTGTTGGAAGATTCCACTAGACCGTTGCCTTGTGGATAATATGGGGTGGAGTGAATCAATTTGATCCCGAACTGTTCACAGAACTTGGCTAGTGGTTCAGCCCCGAAAGCAGTTGCATTATCGGTAACAATCTTATTTGGGCAGCCGAACCTTGTGATGAGGTCCTCCAAAAATCCAATGATTACCTTGTGGGAAGCACTCTTGGTGGGGATAGCTTCAATCCACTTCGTAAAGAAATCTGTAGCAGTCAGGATCCACTTGTTCTTCCCACTAGAGGCAGGGTGAATTTCTCCAATGAAATCTAGGCCCCACTGCTGGAAAGGCCCTGAAACCACCATCGGATTTAACAGCAGAGACTTGAGTTGCTGCTTTCCTGCAAATTTTTGACAATTGATGTAGGCTCTGACCCTTTTGCAGACATCAGTGAACATGGTAGGCTAGTAGTACCCAGCCTTGAGGATTTTGTGGGCTGTGGCTTTCCAGAAATGGTGCCCTCCACACAGGCCGCTGTGAAATTCAACCACGATCATCTCGGCCTCTGGTGGACTCATGCATTTTAAAAGCACCCCCAGGGGGTCTTTCCAATATAACACTTGATCAATCAGGCAGTATCTGACTGCTTTGAGCTTGAGGGCTCTTGCTTTGCTTCTTTGTAGGTCGTCTGGAGGCCACAGCTCCTGCAAAAAGTATATTACATCCTTATACCAAGGACATCGAGCCAATGGGGGCTCCCTTTGATGGTCTACGTCAGACAGTCAATCCTAGTGAATGCCTAAGCATTCGCTGATGAAACTTATCCCCAAATCTTGGCAGTTTGCTTCAGCCAACAGCTTGGCTAAACCTTGCCCTTTGATCAATTTGGTGGGCCTTATTTCCAGGTCGAATTCCAGGATTTTGGCTATCCATTTACTCCTCCTCCCGTCTATGTCAGGCTGAATAAGAATGTCTTTAACAACAACTGAGGGAACATAGGTGATGATATTTGACTGCAGGATGTAGGTTCTAAAGGCTTTGAGAGCTTTTACTAGAGCATAAGCCTACTTCTCCATAGTGTCATACCTAACTTCGACATCCCTCAATGCTCGGCTGAAATAAGCAATAGGATGCTCTAGCCCACTGTCATTTGTCTGTAATAGAACATCAACCACTATGTCAGGTGAGGCAAAGGAGAAAATAAGGAAATCCTTTGAGTAGTCGGGACTGATAAGCACAAGAGCTTCAATCAGGGCCTTTTTGATTTGTTCAAAAGAATGCCGTGATTGAAGGTCCACCTTACTTCATTCTCTTTTTTTAACATGGTTGTTATCAGCTTTACCCCCTCAGCAAAATTAGGCACAAACCTCCTCAGAAAACTAATTTTACCGAGGAAAGATTGGACCTCCTTCTTGGACCTCGGGATTGACAAGGCTTGTATCGCCTCAACTCTGATGGGGTCAATCCTGACTCCTTTTGCTGATACTATGTGGCCTAGTAACTTTCCCTCCTTCATGGCAAATAGAGATTTCTTGGGGTTTAATGAAATGCCAAACTTTCTACATTTCAAGAAAACTTTCCTGAGATGGCAACGGTGTTCTTTATCAGATTTTGAAAATACTGTGATGCCATCCAGATAAACGACCACAAATTTATCCTTTTCCTCAATGAAAGCTATGTCCATGGCATGTTGGAAAGTCGCCCCTGCATTCATTAGTCCAAATGGCATCTTGGCATACATGAATGTGCCCCATGGAGTGGTGAATGTTGTCTTTTCCCTGTCTTCAGGCAGAACAGAGACCTGATTGTAGCCAGAGAAACCATCAATCATGGACATCCTAGAAGCTCCTGTCACCTTCTGCAGTATATGTTCCATCTTCGGCAAGGGGTAGTTATCCTTCCGTGAGCTCCTGTTCAGGTTTCTGAAGTCTACATAGAGTCAGATCTCTCCATTCTTTTTCCTTACTGGCACCAAGTTGGCCACCCACTCTGAATATCTCAGTGGAACAATGATCTGAGCTTGAAGCAACTTCTTCACCTCCCTTTGCATGATAGGTAGCAGCATGGGATTGATCTGTCTCAGCTTTTGCCTGAATGGCTTTGCCTCCTCTTTTAATGGAATTTTATGCTCGATGACAGAGGTGTCATAGGTTTTGAGGTCTTCGTAGGTCCAGGCAAACACATCAACAAATTCCCTCAAAAGTCCAATGTATTCAGACCTCTGCTCCTCTGTCAGACTTCTTGACAATTTGACATACTTGGGCTCACTCTCGGTTCCAATGTTGCACTGAATAGTACCAACGTCCTCCTCCGAGACTTCTCCTTTTATTGACACATCGTTTCTATCAAAAAGCCTTTCCAAAGGAACCAGTCCTCTGGGAATATGGTTGCTGGGAAACTGTACAATGTCACGCCCTGCAATCTTATTCAGAAAAGTACCCCCATCGAGCTCTTTCTCTGAGATGGCATCTTGGTCTATGTGCATTTCTGAAAATTCCTCGACAGTCTCCAAGAACCTCTTGACCTCGAGATCGTCCTCGAGTACCTTCCAATGTTTGACATTGTCAGGTATGGAGGGTCTGTATTTTACCTCTACATCATATCTGAATTTGGGTGGCAAAGGTACTTTGAAATTGCTAGCCGATGTAGCCAAAGAATCTGCCATTGTGTTCTCCTCCCTTAGGAAGAATGAAATGTTAAATGCTGAGAAGAAACTGTCAACTAGGTCCCATACCTCATTTCTGTAGCTTCTGAGTCGAGGATGCTTAGCCTAATAAGAATTTCTGATCTGCTGGACCACCAACTCTGCATCACTGAACATTGCTACTTCTTGAATTCCCATTTCTCTCGCAGCTCTTAATCCCAGAACAAGAGCCTCATACTCTACCACATTGCTGGTAGCTTCAAATTCTAATTTGTATGACAGAGATATGGTTTCCTGAGCAGGTGACACAAAAACCACCCCAGCTCCAACGCCTTCTCTAGAAGAGGCTCCATCAAAGAATAGTTTCCAGACGGGGGTGATGGAGGGAGGAAGTTTGGGAGAACTGGTGGGCTGCTTTCTGAGTTCGAGAGGAGGCTCGGGGGCATGGGTGAGTTGTAGCACAATGGATCCTAAATCAGTGTCTAAGGAAAAGATGGGATGATTGGTAGGGTTGGCCTCATCGCTGATTATATAGGCCAGTTGGGCTTCCTTGTATAGTCTTCTATGCTCTCCTCCAAACACTGGGATAGTAGCATATGTGAGGTCCATCTGCAAGGTTCCCTCTAGTCTTTTTATCCAAGATCTTGATAATAACATACCGAATTTGGGGGGGACATCAGCTACTACAATATCCATGACCACACTCTTCATGGGCAGTTGAAACAAGGTCACAACCAGGTCTTTGATCACTCCAAGACACTGAACTCTCCTGGAGTCAAAGGAATAGAGGTCATTATAGGCTCGGGTAACTTCTAGTCCTAACTCTTCCATGACAGTTTTGGGCATGAGGTTGTGAGAGGCCCCTGAATCCATCAAACAATTGTGTAGCACTTTGTCATGTATGTTCAAGGAGGTGTAGAAGGGAGGGGATGAGTCATCTCTGTCTTCTACCATGGGACCTAGGACGATGACTGGATTTTCATCTTGGAGGTTTATGGAATCTGTAGGAAGGCTTGAGGCTTCAGACTGTAAAAGCTCAGAGAAGCGTTTTTTGAATTCATCATGTTTAATCAGCTCAGTGAGGGTCACAAAGATCTTGATCTTTTGGATCTCATGCTTGAAGTTAAAAGAAGATGTAGGCTTTGGAATTTCTTTTATTTCAGGAACATGATTATGGACAACGGGAGAGAGGGGTTGGGCCTTCTTACCTCTGTGACCATCTGCTACTTTACTAGCAGGCTTCTCTGCTCTAATGGACTGCTCAGGAATATCAGGTGCTGCTGTCCTCTTGCTAGACCTCAGGTTGTACCTGCCTTGACCGCCGCCAGCCTTTTCTCCCTTGCTCAATTCATTTAGCTGGCTGTCCATGAGAGACTCCTCGTATGCTGATTGAGTGAGATGAGGAAAAGGAGGAGTATCTCCAAAGCAATGGATTTCAGGCTCAAGTTCGTCTGTTTCTCCTTCTTCCCCCTCAGCCACAAAATTGTTTTGAAAAGGGGGCTGAATTTTCTGGTCATCTCTGTCTCTTTGCATCATCGGGGAAGCGATGTTGTTTGGCCTCCGAAAACCTCCTTTGTTTTCGGCACTCTGAGGGCCCTTGTATGCTTGCCTCCTTTCTACCTTCATTCTTTCCATCTTTGCAGAGAGAGACTTCACCATCTTGGTCAGTTCATCTACTTGAAGGTGGGGTGTTGATGGGCCAACAGTTGAGGCTTTGGATTTTCCCTTTCTCCTGCCCGTGTCAGCCTCGTTCCTTAATCTATCGGCTGCTAATACATTGGATTCCACTTCTATGGCTGCGTCTTGCATTTGAGCTAAGGATGCGGCTCTTCTTTCTCTCAATAAAAGACAAAAATTGGGGCCAAACGCACTAGCATAGGACATCTTGGCAGAGGCTTCTGATGGCTTTATTTCATCAGGAATCTTATTGTACATTTTATTGAATCTTTTGGAGAATTCAGAGATAGACTCTCCTTCCATCTTCTTCAAAGACCCGAACTCAGTCATATAATACATGAAATCCTTCTTATCTCCCAACTACCTCAGGAAAGCATTATCCAGGGCTTCAATTCCAGCAATAGATCCGGGAGCTAATCCTCTAAACCATGTCCTTACCTCACCATCCAGGATCTGGACAAAAACCCTCATCCAGACATCTTCATTTCCAATGTTCAGGTTGTCTGCATAACTGTAGAAAGCAACCAGGTGTTCTTCCGCAGTTATGTCCCCTTCCCCGGTGAACTTGGGCATATATTTCAAGTAATCTCCAGCAGGGAAAGGATTCGTGGGCTGAGGTAAGACCAAGGGAGCATACCTAGCGGCAACTATGGCGTCCATTCTATTCAAAGGGGGATTAGCACCAGCCATAGGAATATTAGGTGAAGGAGAGCTTGGAGGAGAAGGAGTTCGCGAAGGGACTGCTGAGAATGAGCCTCTAATTGGAGTGTGGAACAAGAGGGGATTTAAGGAGAAAGCTTTCGAGCTCAAGTCAGCGGGTGCTCCTCTTTGCACAGGAGTGGTTAAGCTAGGCGTAGGGAAATATCCTGCGGTCCTGGGTCTACACCAGGGTACAGTTTCAGGGGAGAGGGGAGTGACAATGTCTTGTCCCTCTGGTCCCAGACCAGGAGAGGAAAACTCAACAGGAACACTCCCAAAATTTAGGAAACGGGAAACTGCAGAGACAGGCCTGTCAAATAACTAAGGAGGAGAAAAAGGAGCTCCAATAGAAGGATATGGTGGATTACCTGGTTCGGTGATGGACGCTTCTTCTTCAGAGGCCTTTCCCTTTCTGAGCACCGCCTCTGGATCTGTTTCAGGCGTAGCTAGAGGCAGCTGTGGATGAGACCGCGTATGCCTGCCTCTGAAAGCCACAATTAATAGAGCAGGTTCTCCCCAGCGGAGTCATCACAATGGAGTCGCCAGGTGCAAATTAGTAATCTTGAAAGGCTCCGATAATTCGATGCACCTTCGGATTCAGAGGCTCAATTTCGTTCTACCCAGGGAAAATCTTCAATTCCGTCCCCGGCAACGGTGCCAGAAATGTTAGCATCGGAAGTCACTCCTGGATTGCTTGTAGGAGCAGAGCCCGACACCCATTAGTTTAATGTCACGATTTGTTTATAAAGGGGTGATCAAATGGAGATAAAGACTCGAGGAGATATCATTCTAACTCAGGGACTGGGTCTGGTATGTAAAGAGCAAAGGAGGTCTGGAATCCTAACTTCAGCCAGTGGATTGATTAAAAGATGACCAGGTGGAAGACTTAGTAAGAAAGGTGAACAAACAACTTCGAGCAACAGGCTTTTGGCAGTTTGCAGAAGAAAGACTCTGAATGCAAGATCCGCTTGGTTCAGGGTCTCAAGGAACTGAAAGGGGACTTGACTAGATCCTCCAATTCCAAGTCACTCAACGCTGGGGAAATCACAAGAACTGATTAGAGACAATGCAACTATTACAGTGATCCATTACAACATCATCCTATAATATCTATAGCTCGACTGGATCCTCCAATTCCGAGCTACTCTAACACAGTGTAAACAAAGACATGAAAGAAACTGGCGTTCATAAGGCAAGAAGTCTCAAAAGTTCATACATAACCAGAGCAACAATGTTTCATTAAAACTTTACAACCGGGAGTTCAACTCAACCATCGATCCTTTACCAAATGGAAAAAATGCCTACATATACTTGGAACTAACTCAAGCACTGAAGGCGCAATCATATCATGAATTCAATGCTTGACATTGAGGAACTTCTCTGTTAGGCTACGCATGCAGACGTTGGGAAGAATGCCCATGCAGTCATCTGTCAGGCGCGATCTTTGTCAGGAGGAACTGACAGCCTGCCTCTGTACATGCTCCTTTCTATCCTTCTATTTAAGGAAGGAGATGATGTATCACCCACCTTCTTCATTTGCATTAACTGATTCATCGGGACCTTAGAGGCTCTGGTCAAATATCCATTTGGGAGATGCGGTAGCCTACTTTTGGCTATCTGTTGATTTGCTGGATTTCTGCAAGGGGAACCCGACTGGCCAATGTGGAAAACGCCCCTCCCCCAGGCCTTCTTCTCGATGACCAGGCACCAAATCCGCGACCTTTCTCGACTTTGTATCGGGTTTCGGGGTTTCGTGTTCCCTGTTGTCAAGAGTTCTTGACCCTTCAAACTCCCAATCACCGATTCTCTGATGAGCGCGTGTATGGGTTAGCCCTCCTGGCTATACTATGACCCATACGACCTCCTCTTATATGAACTGAGCCAAACCTCTGTCGGGGTTTCGACGTTTTTGATGTCTCGATACACAAGTCCTCCAGACTCGTGAATCTCCGATCCCTGACGGCTCCTTCCGTGTTAGCTCTCCGACTAAGCCCTGGTCCAAGTGACCACTACCATATGCCTTCGACCATATTCTCCATCGGGATTTCGGGTTTGCGATGTCAACGAGCACGCGTCCTCCGAACTCGCGATTCCCCGACCCCCGATGGCTCATGGTCGTTGACTTGTCAACGGTCCTCTCCCCGTCGCGAAGGCCTGCCACCTATCCTCCACGATTGACAGTTGTTCCCCAGTGATCGGGAAATCATGTATCGCGATTCTGCAATGCACAAAACTCTTGCTCCTGGGATCTCCGATATCCCGATTCCTAATGAAGCCCTCCTGTGGAGCTTTCGCCGCTTCTCATGTCCATGATCAGGCTCGCTTGATTGACTTGGGCCCCAAGCGGTTTTCGTCTGTGTGCTGTGCTTGGGCACTTATCGTGCAATACTGCAGACCTTTGTTCCCCGATACCACAATTGTTGCTAACACCAATTACATCAGATGGTATGGGTGACATGAACCAACGTGGATATGAGGTGGAAATTGAGGGAAAATGCCTAAAAACTTTAGGAGGCCATAACTTTTGAGCTTGAGCTCAAATTTGAGCATAATTATAGTATTTGGAAATATATCAATGAGAAGAAATGGGTTATGAGCTCAAAATTGGATTTGGTGGTGTGGTTAAGAAAGATGGTTTAGAAAAAAGAAAAGAGAATTTTTTTACACCCCACCTGACTAATGAGGGATTGGAGGTTGGGTGTGTTACAATCCTCATCAAACCTGCCAATCACTCGCCCACTCTTGAGTCTATGCATAAAATCTCCCCATTGGATCATCCTAGGATCTTGCATTCTAAGAGGGATGAGGGAGACTCACAGACACATCACTTGAACTTGCTCTAGGAAGAATGTGCATAAGATGCCACTATAACCGAAGTTTTTCTGCCATCCAATTTTTCACTTTGTCAGGTGGACTTTCATGTTGTTTATAAGCCCCATGCAATAGTCAAATATTGTAGGGCGCAAACACTCTACCACATAGTATAGTAGTGGGCATGAAGCTAGGTGTTATCCAATGGATCCTGCCATTCAGGATATTATAAGGAGGATGATATTGAGACTCAAATTCTCAATATTGTTGATTGGAACTTGGGAGCTCATCTTTTGAGTTCCCACAAAGAAGCAAATGTTTATGTACTCTTGAATAGTCAAGAAAAAGTCAAGGTGTTTTATAGGAGTAAGTGTACTATCTTTAGGCACACCTTTAAGACAATATATAAAGGACTATGGAACTAGTTTCTTAATGGTTTATTTTTGTTTTTTTAATAAGTTGATGTTGCATTTAAGTACTTATATATATCAATGTAAATTTTTTTCTTATATTGATTTAAATCTAAAAAATATTTGATCCTTTTTTCACTTCTATGGTTTTATCTTCTTGTAAAAATTGATAGTTGTTTATAACAATAATATTGTGATGAATTTAGTCTCTTTATTTTAACTTGTTCAAATTGCACAATTTAACCAATTTCCTTATATAATATCAAGCCCTTATAAGTGTAATCCCGCCCATAACTTATTCATTATTTTAACATAACTTATTCATTATTTTAAGATAGATTAAACACCATATCCAAAGAAGTTAATAAAACTTTGTTTTCATTTCTTTAATATTATGCACCATTTTAGTTTGTTCATTTTAAGAAATATTGCACCATCTTAGTTTGTTCATTGTTCATTTTAAGAAATATTGCACCATGTTAGTTTGGTCATTTTAAGAAATACTTTCTCTTTGATAATCACACGAGGACATGCATAAATCATGTGAACTACATGAAACCTGCCCATTTTCATGAATGAGGGTGTGCCCATGCAATGGGTCTTGTTACCACCTGGCGACGTTATACATATATTAAAGGTTTATTATATTGTTAGTAAGTTGGCTCTTACACATTGAGGCCAATTCATTGAATTGGTTACTGTTTCAAGGTGGCCAACTCAAACTCAAGGAAGATAACGGAGTCCATGACTTTTGACTTGTTGAGTGGAAATGCCTTATTGTAGACATGCGTCGAGTTTGCATTATCGAATAGTTTTTAAATAAAAGAAAATAGATATAGAAGAAAATTAGGTATGTTCAAAAATAAATAATCATGATGATTATTGTCTGAAAAATTATAAGATGGTCCTAATATATGTGAGCTTTGAATTCAAGTAAAGATGATTTGAATTCAAGTAAAGATGATGAATAAATTGGAATATATAAATGTTTTGTATGAAGAAATAAACTCCTTGAGGATATGGGACCGTGACAGGTTGGAAAGGAAGTTGTTCCCCAGATGCTGTCTCGATTGCAAGGATATGGGATCGTGACGGTATCCTTATCTCGATTGCAGATTCCGTCTGACTGCTGGGAAAGTAAGTTGTTCCCTTTTCCATAAACTGTCTGGCTTTGAAAATTCAATTTCTGAAACCAGGACTCGTGTCTTTCTCATATTCTCGGATTTCGCTACTTCTTATATGGAAGTTTCTATCACAGGTGCAGAAAAACTTCAAAATCTATGATGGATGTATGGAGGACAGAGGACGGTGGATACATTCCAAAATTCCAATGGGAGCCCCTATTTCCTCATTGCATTTTCCACAAACATTCCGCAAAAGTTAAAATTTTGAAGAAAATAATTTGAGGTACGAACCAGATTCCAGATGATAATGGAGACATGCTTGCCGTCGGGATACAAAGCGACAGCCATGCATGCCTTACAGATAATAAGCGACAGCCATGGGGCCTTGCTTGCCGTCGGGATACGAACCGACAGGCATGTTGGATAAAATAACAAAACTGTTACATTGAGTTTTAACTATTTGAAGCAATCTTATCGACTTACAACTGGAAAATGATTTTTGTCAGTGGAATTTTCTTTGTTTTGAGTTATGTACGATCAATTTTTAAAGTATGATTTGCTATGTTTTTGGTGAAGCGTCGCAGTCATTTAATATGAGTAATACCGTGCTTTAACGCGAAGCTTTGCTACGAAAATTGCAATACCAGTTTGTTTTTACCGTTTAATAGTTGAAGGCAAGCTGTGATTTGCATTGGAGGTGGTTTATAGTTGTGTTACTGAGAAAGGTTATCAACGGATCTGGAACCAGAGGAGACTTTCCCCGAGGCGGTTCTGAAAACATCGTTCTGCATTTCGTCTTCGTTACTGTTGTCGAATCGCTCGTCGACGACGAAGACGAAATGCAGAAAGATGTTTTCAGAACCGTCGCGATTCGACAACAGCGACGAAGACAAACGCAGAACGATGTTTTCAATATGCCACCCAAGAAACAGCCAGTGGGGAGACTCAGAAAATGGAGGGTATGTATCGTCTATCTTCGAATTTTTCCTTCTTAGAAGGTTGGATGAAATCTACAGCGACTGTTTTTAACGATTTTTCCATAACAAGCGAATTGTATACATGCTTATAATTAGCTTCGTTTAGGATTACTAGATGTTAAATCTGTTTGTAGGTTCAAATCACATGCAGAGTTGAGCTCAGAATGGATTTTGTTTTTACAGATGTAAATCTGTGCTTTATGCGAATTTGTCAGGACTTCAAACTATTTTGAGCTACTGTAAATTTTCATTACTAAATCCCTCATTGATCCTTATTCGTTGGGTTCTATATCATCGATTTCTTTATCGAACGAATTCGGCTTCAAGATTTTAGATTCATGTAGAGGTTCGTAGATTTTAAGTGCACAGGTATAATCTTTATACAGTGTTATTTAGGACAAACCTCAAGGTGAATGCCAGGACGCTGAGGTACCTAGTGACCAAGTCTATTATTTACCATCATACGATTGATAATTGGTTCGAAAGGGTGATCGTTAGTACAATTGACTTACTGGCCAAGTCTATTACGTAGACATTAACTTACTGGCCAGGTTAAGAAATGGAGAATAACTAGCACAGCCACTCAAAACCATGGACAGAAAATGAAACATAC
>ML857473.1:0-15786 GCA_009831015.1 Picea engelmannii
CATATAAACAGTGTGGGTGACACAAGACATTTGTAACACCCGACTAAGTCTTATTATTGTGAAATAATTACAATATGAGGACTACTATCTTGGTTTACAACTTGGGAAAAGTCACATGGATCACCTCACCTGACCAAGACATTCATACACAAATTCCTCACACCAAGACTCTTTGTCGGAACAACTTTTTCAACCCCTGTGGTGCTCCTTATCTCTTCTCTTTCATAGACATCACCAAGCTAACACGAAGTTTGGTTCTTCCTCATAGCATGCCTCACACAAACCTACACTTAGAATTCCCCAAAATCTCCTTGTGTGTCCCACTCTTGGTTACTTGTCTTCCATGTATTTGCAACTTTGTGTTCTGTTTTTTCTTGTCTCAATTTCTTGACTTGATATATATGCATTATTTCTCATTGCCTTCCTTGGTTATGCTCCCTTGTGTTCTTATATGGACTCTAAATGTCTCCTTCGTGAACCATTGCATCCTTTGGTTATGTCGCGCCCCTTCACAAACCAATATGCCCAAATGAACTGATGTGTCCCTTCCTAGACTGACATGCCCATGAACCTATGTTCTTGTCAAAACTCCATGTGCCTTAGGACCGGCGTGCTTGGGTATGCTCCTCTGTCCATGGCCCCCAACCTATGTGGTGCACCCATGTCTTGTGTATTTGTTCGAACCAACAATGTGAGTCTCTGCGGGTGTGTTAATGGGGTCATCCAACCTCTTCAATGCAGCCATGATGCCAAGGTAAGGAGGGTCTACTCCTTGGGCATGCACTCAAATCGCCCCATCCTTTCCCAAACGCAACCCAAGTTTCCTTGTCATTACCCAAACAAAACCCAAGTCTCCATCAACCATCACAAGTAAAGTGAGGTGTGTTCCCCCTTGGTGTTGCACATCACCATTGTGCACCTAAGGTGCTCCTACCCATGCCCACATGTATTCATTCACCCAACTGATCGCATGGTACTCATGTTCTCTTGAATGACTCATCTCTATGTCTTCCCAAGGAGCTCACACACTTCATCGGTGTAATGGGAGACCTTAGATCCTCCCCCACTCCAATTTATTGTCATCCCTAACAACATTCATTGATATCCATGGTGCATTTTCCCCATCTTTGGATCTTGTCCCCACTTGACAATTGTTCTCTCACACTATTGTCTTCAAGGAAAAATCCTCTTAGGAAGTTACATAATTCTACAAAGTGTCGCATCTCACCAATTTATTGTTGCTTCCATACTTTGGTCTGTTAGCTCACACCTCCATGCATTGGATCCTCTTGTGACTTCGACTAATTGGGTAGCTAGTACAATCATTGAGAATTTTCCTCAAGACTCACATATTCAAATTCAAACACTTTTTTCTTTCTACAAACTTGTTACATCCACAACTCTTCATTTCCTCCAATCTATCCAGTTGCTCATCTACATTCCCATTAGACTTCACCAAGGGACCCCAAAGGCCTCACCATCCCCCATTCAGACAGAGATCCAATGTGCTACTGTCTAGTTTGAAGGTGAAGGAGGATGGATTTTTGGGTCATCTCCCTCATCTCCAATATTCCTTGATGTGATCAATGGATATTCACCATAATTATGCATTATATATATATAAGGAGTGGGACACTTGAACCGGTTCTTTGTTAGAACCTATCCATGAGGCATTCTAGCTCAAGGTTATATGGCCATTCACCATGCACAATTTCACTAGAGGATTAACTGGACTCTTACTTATCTCTCCTCCACCATGGTTGTTGTATCTGCATCACATCCTCTTGGTCCAAGGATGGTCTATGCTCCTATTCAATGAACTGCTCATGCATCTTTGTCTCTATGACTTCCTCCAATATTTCGTATGATTTATAATGCTTCAAATAGAAATATTCCAAGTCATCCATTGTCTTATCCATATATCTAACTATGTCTTCAACATCGGTAAGCCTTTGTTCCATCGACAAAATTCTCCTTTCATTCTCTATGTTAGGTTGTCCAACCATCACCCCACATTGTCTAAGTTCCCTATGACAAGGATTTTCACTCTGGCTGTCCATAAAAACCATCCAAAAGGAGGACTTCTACGTACCTACTTCCTTCCTCCTTAAGGATGGATAAATCATCGAGTCTATCCTGAGAAAATGGCCAAACTATTCATGTGAGGAATATGTGTTTCCTTTTCCTTCCCCGTGAACTCCTATCCCAACAAAAAATCAAAATTGTCCATAGGGGAAATGGTGAAACTCATCCTTTCGCACCAGTCACAAAGATTCAACGAGACATATTTGGATACACCAAGGACCCTCTCTACACCTATGTTGAATGTATTGAAGTTTTTCTATATTGTTTCAGGTTGCATCACATGCCACTGCACCATATCCTCCCTCAAGAAGTTATGAGTCACCCCACTACCCACCATGGTTTTCATGAACTTCCCGTTGAGTTCTACCTGCACATAGAAAAGTCTTGTCTCATCTTGGTCTTGGATCTCTGTGGATTCACCTTCCGTGACAACATTCAATACCTACAAGACCCCAAAATATGGGTTTTATACCTTCTCCAAATCATTCAACTTCTTCTTCAAGGGAGATTTTTTCGCATAATGTTCCTCGACACAAATCCAACACAAAATTGACTTCTTCTCTTTCATTACATCCATTTACTTGGAATTATCCTCACTTCCCTTGGATTTCTTTATATTTCCTTTTTCCTTCCTCTTCCGCTTCCCTTTCTCCTACTTCTCACTTTTGGAATCATCACTATTCCTAGGACCTATCTTGGGTTCACCCCAAAGTCCAACAATTTTTCCACTGTGGTGATGGTTTTCATAAGAGTCTGCACATTCTGGCTTTGCAACTCATTTTGTGCCCATGGATGCAAGCCATTCATGAAGTGGAAAAGTATGTCTTCTTCCAGCATGTATTTTATCGCCAACATGATCCCTATGAACTCTTTGATGTAGGCTTGGATCTTACTAGTGTGATTAAGATCCAACAACTAATTTCTTGTGATCTACGCCTGGTTTCCTAGACCAAACCGTGTCTTCAAATATGCCTTTATCTCTGTCCAATTTTCTATCTTCTCCATGGTTCTCTTGGCTTCCAAGTATTCCACCTAGTTCCTCCACCAAATATTAGTACTCTTTGTCAAGAACATCACAACAACATTCACCTTAGATTCATCCAAACATCAATTCAACTACTCCAAGTACTACTCAAAGTCCCAACAAAATTTTCCAAGAAACTTAACATTTCAAGTATCTTCGTATGACTTAGGTTCATTTATCTTTATCCTCATTGGCATTACAACTGAACCTTTTCCATTAGCCAAAGCGCTTTTCAACAATGTAATGGTGTCATCTTGGTCCTTCAACTTTTGTGTGACTAAGGATAGTGCATCCTCTACTGCCTTGAGTCTATCCTAAACATCCTCGGTCGAGGTGTGAGTTTTCAATTTCAAAGTCTCACTGCCATACAGATTCATTAAACCCACGATTCATAATTTGATCCATATTGGATCATGATATTATTTTTCATGTATCTCGATTCTTTTTAGAGTGGAAACAATTGGAGGAATTAACTTGTAGAGTCATTTTAGTGGCAAGTCCTAGTTTGGAAAATTGGGATCATGAACCTTCTGGAGCCATTTTGAGGCATTAAATAACGTTATTTTGGGTTCTGGCTTTCAGAACTTGTGGAGGAACCCTTGATAGTGTTCTACACTCAGAGACCTTTCCAATGGTGCAAATTGTTTGTCAATAGAAGTTCATAAGAAAATGTTATGCCTCTTGCAAGTTGACCTGTCATGTTAACCAATATGCTATGAGAGGATTCCATGTCAACCCCCATCACTCATGCATATGGGGATATCCAGGTACGCAATTTCAAGAATTTTCTATAAGTTCCGAAACCCTATCACAATTGAGGGTTGAGGAAGTCAAAAACCTACTCCTAGATGGCTATCGGGCTATGATAAATATCGGGCCACTAAGAGGAGAAGAGGTTCCATTCTTTTGTATTGTATCTTGTTCCATAGCTTAGAAGAACATCTTAGAGTGGTATTCTGTGATCATAAAAGAGGAGAGATTATGTAGAAGCCATACATGCCACAAGTCAAAGGAAACTCCATGGAGAGTGCCTCTTTATTTCTACTTGCATCATTTATATACTAGAGAAACGAGAGTAGAGAAACCTCACCTTTTAGCTAGATTTTATCCTATATTGGGTTTCTCAGGTCATATCTTGTGTTTATCTATGTATGATGTGATTTTAATTTTCTGTTCTCTATTTTATGGAATTTATCTATTTCATGCAGAAGCAAAAAATTAGTAACTAAATATTCTGGAGAAATAAAGGAAACATAACCTTAATAGTAAATATTTCACTATTTTATTACATTTTTTGTGACAAAATATTCCAATGGAATATCCACATAAGTTTATAGATCATATTGGTATCAGAGAAAGTTTTTATTTTCGTTATATGTGGGAATTTGTAGGATCTAGGAATTACTTTAAAGATAAGTCACATAAACCCTAGCCACAATGTATGTGTTTGTTCATAACAAACCTCTATATCTAGTAAAAGATATATTTGAGAGTTTGGAAGTGCAATTTTATGATATCAGTCACAATATGAACCTCCTCATGGCAACTCTAGCAAGCAATATCAAACCGTTCAGATATGATGGAGGCTCTAACTCAAAGAACAGATCAAAGGAGAAATCGAAAGATCAATAAGACTTAGGAAAGGAGTCACATTTTGAATCTAAGAAAGATAAGTTGAGCTCAAGTGTCACGAACCCTTCAGAGTCCTTATTCAATATGGAAGGGAAAGTGGACATAAAACCATACCAAGGTGATATCGATGCATTAAAACTTAATCATTGGTTTCAACAACTACAAGTTTATTTTATCATTTATCATATATATTAAGGGAATATGATTTCATTTTCTATATTGAAGTTATAGGGCCATGATTTAACATGGTGGGAAATACACATGAAAATACTTAGGTTGGAGGGTAATCCTCTAGTAACTAGGTGGGAGGACTTCAAAACCCTCATCAAGTCCCAATTCTACCCTATTAAGTATGTAGAGGAAAAATGGATTCAATGGCACTACTTTAGGAAGAGGTAGGGGAAAAGTGTAGAGGTGTACACCATTGATCTTATAAAGATGGCCATCATGTTGGGTATCTCTCCCAAGAACCCAGATGTACTCCTCAAATATATGTGGGTTTTACACAATCATTTACAAAAGAAGGTAATGCACTTGAAGCCAAGGAAAGTGGATGAGGCATGAGTACATGCACAATACCTAGAAAACATAGGCCAAAAGAAAGGGAATTCAATTGGCTTGAAGCAAAAATAACACCGAGAAGCTTCCAAGGAGGAGAAGAAGAAGTGGAAAGAGAGAAAAGATAAAAATACAACAACCACTACATAGTAGTGTAAATATACCAACAATTGGGTTGAAAGCTACTTTGAAAGAACCAACCCAAAGCTACAGGATGATAGGTATGTCATATTATTATGTGTAGTGGGATATTTTTGAGATATGGTTATGGAACAATGAGGATTTTCCCTAGAGAGGTTGTTGATTGTAGTTCACTTGTTGTATGAGCTAGATCTACATAAATACAATGGTAGTATGTCTGGTATTTGTTATTGGTACATCTTTTTGGGTTGAGCGTTGAGGCATATCTTGTATTTCTTTGATATATGGTTGAGGGATTTTGGTTGTGATGTGTTGTTGAATTTGTTGGTTTAGTTTGAGGTTGCATATTAATAAGGGTTTGCTTTCTAGTCCATGTCATGGTTTATTACACATGATTATGATTGCATGCACATGCATGGAACATACTAGAGAGACATATATGCACATGGTTTGAGAGATATTCTCATGATACTGGGTATCAGATCTATGTTAGCGGATCTGATCTATTGAGAAGATTATTGGTATAGGTTGTTGGTATATGTTGGTACAGGTTATTGGTACATGTTGATTACACGTTATTGGTATAGGTTGACTACAAGTTATTGGTACAGGTTGGTTACAGGTTGTTGGTACATTTTCACAATGGTATATTGCACAGTGATAGTGTGGTAGTGGTTTCATCAGTTATTTGAAATTTATTTTTCGGGGCGATTGGATGGGGCAAGGATAGGTGGTTGTAGCCACCTTCTGGTTGTAGCCATAGAACATAGGGGGTTGTATCCTCCTTTTGGTTGTAGCCGGTGAATTGGGGAGTTGAAGCTTCCCTCAGGTTGTAGTATGAAAATATAGGGGGTCAGAGCCTCCTTCTAGTTTCAGCTGGAAAATAAAGGAAGTTAGTGCTTCCAATGAATGTAATTCTTAAAAACACACAATAAAAAACATTATGTGGTTTTCTCCCAAATTGGGTTTCCACATAAAAATATTGGTGTATTGTGTATGTGTATTATTGCTCATTGTTCATGTTTCATTTATTTTGCACTTGTTGAATGCTAATGGTAAATTGTTCATAAATATAAACAACATTTATTTACTATGGTTAAAAATGATTAACTTTCTCTATTACTAATTCAACCCTCCCTCTCAGTAATCCAACAATTGGTATCAGAGAAGGTTCCTTCAAAAATTAGTTGAAAAACTTAAAGGTGGATCATGAAGAGAAACAATATGTATAAAAATGGAATACCACAGCTTGATGGATAGAGCTATGCATTCTAGAGTAGAAGGATGAAAACATATGTACAAGTACAGGGATTTTAGGTTTGACAATTAGTTGTAGATGGATATAAAGAACAAGTTGTTCCTCCAACAATTGAAAACGGAAGGAAAGTCAGTCTAAATAATTCAAAATCCAAAATTGAACTCCTGAATGGTCTGGATGATTCGGTATATGTCAAAGTTATGCATTGCATCTCCGCAAAGGAGATTTGGGACAAACTTCAAAATGTTTATGAAGGAGATGCAAAAGTCAAGGAAACAAAGCTTCAAGATTACAGAGGTCAATTTGAACAGTTCAAGATGAAGGAAGATGAGAATATTGAATCTTACTTCTTACAAGTTCATGAAATAGTGAATGCAATCATAGGATTAGGAGAAGAAGTTGATGAATCTATAATTGTTAAAAAGGTACAAAGATATCTTCCAATGATATTTGATCCTAACATCTCAGCACTGGAAGAAGGAACATATTTGGATTCAATAAGCAAGGATGAACTACATAGAATTTTCACAGCCTATGAAATGAGAACTGAATAGGAGAATCCAGTTACAAAATAAGCATCATTCAAAGCATCCATGAAGTCAAAACAAAAGGGAAAAAAAGGAAAATTCTGATAACAGTAGTAATGACATCTTAGAAGACGATGAAGAAGTAGCCAATTTTGTCAGAAGACTGAAAAAGGGAATCAATGGAAAATATAGAGGTAAGATTTCATTGATTTGTTTTCATTGTGATGGTGTTGGTCATTTTTGTATCAAATTTCCTAATAAGAAAAAGAAAAAAAATGAAGAAAATGATTCAGAGAGAAAAAAAATGTACAAAGGTAAGAAAACCAAAAATAAATTCTTCAAGAAAATCCTTTTCACAAAAGAAGATAACACCTAATTAGACGAAGATGAAGATAGTGTAAGTGAGACAGAAAGGGTTCTATTCATTCAAGTAGAAGAATCCAATGAATAAGGAACCAAAGAAGAATATGAAGAAGTAGAAGTTGACTACAAAGAAGAATTGATGAGTTCTGTAGAAGTTATAAAAAGGGAAAAGAAGAAAAACAAGTCACTACATGAAGAACTAATTAGAAAAGAGGAATCTCAGAGTTGCAACTCTGAATAACTAGAAAAGATGATCACCAAATTAAAAATTCAAGTTGAAGAAGACAAAAGAATTGAATAATCTCTCAAAGAACAGTTAGAAGAAAGATACAGGATCATTGGAAATTTGAAAGAAGAGATTGCTGCATTGAGAAAATATATTCAAAAGAAAAACATATAGAATAACTCTACAGTTTTGGATAACATTATTAACAGTGAGAGACCAAATCATGACAAGTCTAGACTTTGATATAATCAGATAGAAAAGGGATCAAGCTCCAAAACAATAGATGAAGAAACACATCCAAGAAGCCATGCAAAGACAGTCAGAGGAGACAAGAAGTTTTACAAGGAAGATCACATGGACACTCCTCCACCCACAAGATTCAGATTTCAGAATCAACGTTAGTTAGAAACAAGCATGCCTCAAGAAGAAGAAGGATTCAGAAGAGTAAGTCCTTTAAGAAGATATTTAACTCCCATGTATCAAACTATCTTCTTTCGTTTATGTTATTCATATAATAATTTTGGACATAAAGCTGTAAATTGCATAGCAAATAGAAGAAACAAAAACAACGATGAAAGTCATGCACAACATGTTTATACAAGAAGACCTAGCGACACATAGAGAAGAAGATAAAATAGATTTGAGTCCTTGAGCACTGAAGTGGAATGATACAAGTGCAACAACTTTGGACACATAGACAGATATTGTAGAATGAGATTACCTCCTAGAGAATCACAACAGAATAACAATAGTCATAAAAAAGAATCTCAACAGAGAATATGGATAAGAAAGAAGAATCAATATAACAATGAAGAATGCACACTCTCTCTACAATCTAAACATAAGAAATGTGGTTGATATGTTTGAAGTGGCTTCTCAAAGCACATGAAAGGTGATGAGGACAAGTTTCTAACCTTGAGAAAGGAAAGAGATGGATTCGTCTCCTTTGGAAATGAAGACTCGACTAGAATCATTGGAAGAGGCATAGTCATAATTGAAAATAAGGATACCAATGAAAAAAATGTTCTACTAGTGGAATCTAGGAAACATATTCTTCTAAGTGTAAGTAAAATGTGTGACCAATGTCATAAAATTATGTTTTATTCACAAAAGGCGAGATAAGAAAAGCAGGTTTAGGAAGATTGGTTGCAACAACTATAAGAACTTCAAGAAACATATATGTATTGAGTGAAATTGGAAATGAAAAGTGTTGTCTAGGAAAGGAAGATGAAGTTTGGCTATGGCACAAAAGAATGGGTCACATAAACTTTGATAACCTTGTCAAAGTTAGAAAAAGGAAGCAGTCAAAGAAATTCCCTAGATCACGAAGCTAACCAACAAATTATTCAAGCATTGCCAAAAAAGAAAGAAAAAAAATACCACGTTCAAATCGAAGGAATACTCTGCAACAAGACTGTTGGAAATTGTGCATACTGATCTAGTTGGACCAACTAGAAAAAAGGTTTAAAAGGTGAACAATATTTTATGTTATTGGTTGATGATTATACAAAGATGATTGCAGTTTATTTTCTTAGGAAGAAGTCATAAGAATTAAAGAACTTCAAGATATACAAGGAAATGGTTGAAAATGAAATGGATTAAAAAATTAAATGTTTGAGATACAATAATGGAGGAGAATTTACTTCAAAGTAATTTATGTATTTCTGCAGAAAGCATGGAATACAAAGGAAATTCTTCGTTGTTAGGACACCTCAAAAAAATGGAGTTTTCGAAAGGAAGAACAAGATAGTACAGGAAATGGCTCGAACAATGTTAATGGATTCTAGGTTGACATATTTCTTTTGGGCACATGAAGTTCATACAAAAATTCACATCCAAAACAAAGTAATCCTCATAAACAACAGTGATAAAACTCCCTACAAGCTATGGAAAGGAAGACCAATGAATGTGAAGCACTTCAAAGTTTTTGGAAGAAAATTCTACATCAAAAGAGAATATGACAGAATGGGAAAGTTTCTTCTTGTGTGGACAAGGAAATACTTGTTGGATATTCTAGCACAAGGGAAGAATACAAATGTTTCAATCTAAGGATTAAAAAAAATGTGGAAAGTATCAATGTGACGGTTGATGAGACAAGAAAACGGAAAATAAAGGAAGAAGAAAAGGAGTCAATGGAACAGGTTCATGAAGAAGAACCAAAGGATGAAGAATTAGAAGAAGGGGAAGACGAATAAGAGAAGCTATAAGTAGAAGGAAAATAACAACAAGTACCTCCAAAGACTCCTAGAAAATGAATACAGAAGAATCATCCATTGGATCTAATTATTAGAAACAAAGATGCAGGAGCTGAGACTAGAAGAAGAATCAGTTCACCAAAAAAATTGCACCTATCACTCTTATCCTTGATTGAGCCAAGATGTTTTGAAAAATCCAAAAAGGATGAATTCTGGATTAAATCCATGGCTAAATATTTGGATCAGATAGAGAAGAATGAAACTTGGGTGATCAAAATCTGGACCAGGGGTCAAATTTTACCTCAAAAATAAAATTTCTCGGAATTGCCTCAAAACAAATGGGTTTGTATCCCTCGTCGTCACGAACCCAACGCGATTCGTTTCGTCTCAAACGGACGTCGGGAGCGAGAGATATCGTGATTTGTCCGAATCGCCAAACAGTAAAAAAAAATGGATGCTGACTGGGCAGTCCGTACAGTCCGTACGGATGATGATGTGGCATGTCCGTACAGGTGACGTGGCATGAAGTACGCTGACAGGGAAGCTGGTGATGTGGCATTCATTCATTGGTTGATGTCGACGAATCAGGATCTGACACGTGTCCTATAGTTGGCGAATAATGTGAGGACACGTGGCCCAATCCATGGGTGCCACGTGTCCCTTGTTTATTGGTTGTTTGGTTTGTGTGTTGGTTCAAAAAAATTGTGGAGCTGACCGGATTTGAACCGGTGACCTCCCCCCTTTGTAAAGCCTTGACACATATCCGCTAAACAACATTCCCGCCAATGGTTCTTGTTCCATATTCCTACGCACATGTATTTAAAGTTGTGTGTATTGTATTTTAGAAAGGGGGGTGGGCCGGGGCTTAAGCCCCGACCCATGGTTACGTTGGTTTAACATATGACCCAACTTTTATAATGGGCCGACTGTTGGCATTGCATTGCATTGCAATTGCAATATATATTACATTGTAATATATTTTATATAGCCCATGTGTTAATATGCGCGCGGGTGTAATTTATATATGGTTTCAAATATATAAACGCACGGTTAAATGATATGTGACCGTTTGCGCGCGGGAGTGGTAACGTAAGCCACGGTTTTATATGTTACACCATACGACCATGGAGCGCGGGGGTTTTGTGGAGCTTTAGCCCGCATTTTGGAGCGCGTGGGATTAGTTCCAACGGTTGGAACGGTTTAACCACTATTTCGCCCAGCGCTAGGTCACATGGTGCATATGCCCGAGAGCTAGGCAGTTGGGGGCTGGAGGTGCCCTAACCGTCCTACAGTTTGGACCATTTTCAGAACCGCTCGGTGCTTGGTTTAAACGCACGTTTTGGAGCGTGTTCCAGGTTCATGCACACAGAGGTGCGTTTTGTAGAGCCAGTTCCAGCAAAGCTTGAAGGAGAAAAATGGAGGAGGCTTAACTTCTTCATCGTTTGGCCGTTTGAGGTGCCGTAAAAGCCCAGCCAGGGGTTTTTGGACGTGATGGATCCATTGGTGTCATTTTCACATCCATTTGAAGACTCTTCATGCAAGTTTTTCACCGTTGAAGTTTTAGGAAGCTCTAGGGAACTTTCAGCCCTCTTTGATGGAGGACATGGTTTGGTGAGCCTATATTTGTTTTCTATGATTGAATAATCATGTTTGGCTAATTGATATGCTCTGAACACATTGGGACAGGTTTCAGAGGCTTTTGAGGACTTTTACAGGTGTTTTTGCCAAAGATAAGCTCAGAGAAGCTTATGGCCACATGTAGAAGAGGTCATGCTTGGATGAGCCATGATCCGTTTTCAGAGTTGTATTAGTCATTTTTGGGGTTTTTATGTGTTCTGATCTCAATGGTGCAGTTTGTTTGTCCATTTGAGTTGAGAAGCATCTTGTAAAAGAACTTTTGACTAATTAATCCCAGAGAGCCAAGTCCATTATGGAGGCTCAAGGAGATGTAGCCCGTAGGGGGGTGAACTCCTTTATCATGTTGTGATTGTTCTGAGTTTGATGGTTTATTTGCTGCAAGTTATGTTTCTATGTATTTGATTGAAGTCCATGTTTAACCATTTACAAGAACATTTCATCACACATAAGCATTTACAAGAAGAAGCATAAAACTTAACACATAAGTTTATTTTGCATATTTATACACATGAAGCAAGGTCCTGTAAAGTTTATTTTAATGAAGTAGGGGTGCTTGCATAGCATAACAAGTCAGCCTTCTATTTTCAGATCATTGGGAATTGGTTCCAAGGCCAAGGTAGAATAATGTGATTGGCACAAAGTGGGTCTTCAGAAATAAATTGAATGAATATGGACATGTTACTAGTAATAAATATATATTTGTATGTAAAGGATACACTGAGGTTGAAGGTATCGAATTTGAAGAGATGTTTTCCCCATTTTACAGAATGGAAGCAATCAGATTGATCCTCTCTTATGGATGCTCCAAGAATATTAAAGTGTATGATATGGACATGGAATCAACATTCCTGAATGATGATCTAGAATAAGAAGTCTACATTGAGAAACAAAAGGATTTCAGTTGTCATAGAATGAAGATTATGTTTGCAGGTTGAAGAAGGCCCTGTATGGTCTCAAACAAGCCCCTATAAAATGGTATTCCATACTAGACAAATATTTACAACAAAAAGGGTTCAGGAAAGGAAATGCAGACAACAACCTCTACATCAAGGTAAATCAAGATAATATTTTGTTAATTGAAGTTTATGTTGATGATATTATTTTTGGAAGTGATGATGATAGGAGGAGCCAACAATTTTCAAAGGATATGCAGAGTGAATTTGAAATGTCACTACTTGGAGAATTATCCTTCTTTTTGGGTCTTCAGATATGTCAAAGTAACCAAGGCATTTTTATTTCTCAAACCAATTATATTAGAGAATTGCTAAAGAGATTTGGAATGGAATATTGTAAACTAGCCAATAGTCCTATACAAACCAGTTACAAGTTAAGTAAAGATGATGATTCAAAGGATACATATCAAAGGAAGTACATGTAAATGATTGGACACTTACTTTATGTGAAAAAATCCAGACCAAATGTAATGCAGGCATTTGGATAGGTGGAATGTTTTCAAGCAACACCAAAGGAATCACATGTTCTAGTAGTAAAGATGATATTCATATATCTCAAGGTTACATAAGAGTTTGGATTATGGTATCCCAAAGGAAACGATATATCACTTATTTCCTACAAAAATGCATATTGAGAAGGTTGCATTAATGACCGCAGAAGTACAAGTGGAGAAACATTATACTTAGGTGAGTGTTTGTTATCTTGGATAAGCAAGAAACAATCATCAATATTATTGTATACAGCCAAAGACGAGTATATTATAGAAGCAACATATTTTTCACAATTTATATGGATGAAATAAACATTGACATATATACAGGTTGAGTACGATGAGCTCATTCTCATATATTGTGATAATGCAAGCACCATCAATATCTCAAGGAATCCAATGATGCACTCCAAGATGAAACATAGTCCAATCAAGTATCATTTTCTTAGGGAACAATTTGCAGAGAAGAACATTTGAGTTGAGTATGTTGGCACCAAAGAATAGATTGCATACATCTTTACAAAAATGCTTCCAAGGGAAGCCTCTGAGTATCTTTGTTAGAAAATTGATATAGTTTCTCCCCCACAATGAATTTTGAATTCTATTCTTATATGTCTTATATTTACACGAGGAAGCACCATAAAGAGGACAGTTCAATTTAGGAGAGAAGTTTCAGGAAGAGTTCCATTAGGGGGAGCAGCCCCAAGGACAATTCATTTAGGGCGAGCAACCCCGAGAGGAAGTGACCTTTTCCATTGATGTCAAAGGGGGAGATATTTCATATGCATGGACAGAGACTTAGATTCTTGGAGAGATATCACAGAGGTATGTTTCTAGGGGGAGCAATGGTCATAGGGGGAGCATGAGCGATATGACTTCAATATTGCATCAGAGTTTTTCCATCAATGCCAAAGGGGGATATTGTTGATTAATTGGGTTGGTTGTCATTGATGTGAACCCTTGAAGAAGTATAAAATCACGGTATCCCCAACAATATGTTTAAGGGAATCAATATGTTTTGAGGTATAGAGGTATGAATATCAGTGTATTTGCAGAAAATACTATTCTAGGTGGATAGTACATGTCATGCCATTTCTGGTGATATGTGGAATGCCACATAAATCTTCAGGGTTAGAGATTTATGTTCTTGTGAAGTTGGAGAAACCACATGAGTTATATAGAAGCCCCTAGAAGGTCAAAGAAGTCAAATTATGCTAGAAACTCCTAGAAAAAGTTGACTAGTCAAAGTGGGTGAAACTAGAAGTTAATCGTGGGTTAAGTTATTGCAATAATAACACATTTAAGAATAAATTAGTTGCAAATAGAATTGGAGAGTTTACTATTTTTGGATAAAGTGGTTATAAGTGGACAAGTTGTTAGAAGTGGGTTATCCCTAAAATAAGGAAGTTGGGTTAAGTTGGTTAGAAGGTAACCTCTAGAGGAAGCTACTTGGAGAGTATAAATAAGAGAGAAAGGGTCTCCCATTAGCAGCTATTGAGTACATTAAATATCTATTATTATATAAGGTTTATTGCAGGTACTCATTGATACATCTACAGTTGCACAAGTCTAAGGTAGGAAAGGAAAGTTGATGATGAAAGCTTCGGTAGCTGCAAAAAGACACAATTCTATAGCCATGGGTGTTTCTGTAGCTACATAAAAGAAAAAAATTGTAGCTTCGGGTGTTTCTGTAGCCGCATGTTTTGGTAGCTACAAAAAGTTTTGGTGGCTACAAAAAATGATAATTCTATAGCCGTTGGTGTTTCTGTAGCTGTAGGTTTCGGTAGATATAGAAAGATCAGTTTCGGTAGCTGTGGGTGATTTGGTAGTTGCAGGGAAGTTCAGTAGCCACATCGGATTTGCATATTGGAACTTTTCCCATTGTTGTGTGGCATTGTATAGATCTTGATGATGATGCAACAAGGTTGCTACAGGATGACAGGTATGTCATATTCTTATGTGTAGTTGGATATTGTTGAGATATGGTTATGGGACAATGAGGATTTTCCCTAAAGAGGCTATTGATTGTATGTCACTTGTTATATGAGATAGATCTACAGAAATACAATGCTAGTATGTCTGGTATTTTTTATTGGTCCATCTTGTTGGGTTGAGTGTTGAGGCATATCATGTATTTATTTGATATATGGTTGAGGGATTTTGGTTGTGATGTGTTGCTGAAGTTTTTGGTTTAGTTTGAGGTTGCATATCAATAAGGTCTTTATGTCTAGTCCATGTGAGGTTTTATTACACATGATTATGATTGTATGCACATGAATAGAGAGACATAAATGCACATGGTTTGTGTGATATTCTTATGATACTAGGTCTGATATCTATGTTATTCGATCAGATCTATTGAGGAGATTTTTGGTACAGTTTGTTCATATATGTTGGTATAGGTTTTTGGTACAGGTTGATTACAAGTTATTGGTACAGGTTGACTAAAAAATATCGGTACAGGTTGGTTACATGTTGTTGGAACATATTGGTACATGCTTACAATGGTATATTTCACAGTAACAATGTGGAAGTGGTTTCATCACATATTTGACATTTATATTTCAGGGTTGTTGGACGGGGAAATGATAGGTGGTTTTAGCCACATTCCAATTGTAGCCTAAGAAAATAAGAGGTAGTAGCCTCCTTCTAGTTGTAGCTAGAGAATTGGGGAGTTGGACATTCCCTCAGGTTG
>ML857474.1:8308-26967 GCA_009831015.1 Picea engelmannii
AATTCATGATTCCTTGCATATGTGTATGGCTGTCCTTCTCAGATCTACATGCTAGGTGTTCTAACTCTGGTTAAATTACAGATTTAATTGCTTGAGTACTGAAATTTTTAAAAGAAATTACTGTTCTACAATATTACCCAAAATCCTAACAATGGGACTAGAATGCCCAAATTTTGTTTTCCAGGATTTTATTGTAGTTCTGTGCACAGGTCATTCTTCATGGAACTAAGCCTCGGCAGTAATAACCAGCACAGTTTAAATAGATAAAGAAGTTTTCTTCCTTCATTTTCTAGTTCCGTTCCTGAATGATACAAATTCCTTTACATATTCTGAGTTTTTACAGAAGTGAGTGAAGCTGAGCTGCAGTATAGCTGATGAAGTTGAGCAACAACGTAAAGCGGGAAATTATATTCCAAAAGCTTGAAACACAGAAAGGATTGAAGCATAGCATAAACAAGTGAAGAAGATGAAAAGCCCACCAACAAAGTGGTCACTGGAAAGGAAAATATAATTATAGTTTCTTGGGAGTCAACTAATCTTCCATATGCGCAATTTGAATTTTCATTACTAATCTTCATGGCTGAACTTGGCATTTAGCATGTTAACCACATTCTTTATCCATAATAAAATAGAAAACTGACAAATAGTGCATAACTTCTTATATAGGGAATAACTTCTTCCTGAAAAAGAAAATAGAATTTGGAAATCCAAACAGCGTCATTAAATTGCACGAAAGAGATTGTGGCCATATGATTAAGAAATCATTGTCAGTCGGGTTGTGATCCTGGGGTAGACGAATAGGAATTCTCACCTGGTTCGAGTTCGGCTACCTTGAAGTTCAACAAAAATTGGACATTGGAAATCTTGGTAATAAAATTTGGCATTAAATTTGATGTAATATATGATTTGAAAATTAAAAAATATATGTTATAAAATTTAATACATTCATTAAAAATATAATATAAAAATTAAAATATCATGCAAATAACATGAAAATACATACATTTATTTTGAATTTATATAAAAAAAAATTAAATTTATATAATTTTTTATGAATAATAAAAATTGTTAAATTCAATTGTATATTATATAAATTTTATAATAATAATAATAATAATAATTTATGTTTAAGGTCACGGCCAAGCCAACACACCAAATTGGTGTATGAGACTCCTTTGTTTGTGGGACAAGGGACCCCCTCCGCCCAGCAATTTGACTGGTAAAGTCTACGAAAGTATACATACCCTACCCCTCTGAATTTCAACTAAATTTTATATATAATTTTATATTAAATCATAATCTAATTATATTATACTAATTTATATTAATTATACCTAAAACTTATATGTTATAATGTGGGCGGATGCATGAATGGGCAAATTGCTATTCAAGGCGGTGGTCCTTTAGTAGCCGCATTCCTGTTTCTCTTCAGGAAAGACACGCTGGATATGGCCATTTTGGCATCGATCTCAAAATGCCATATGCAAAATTGCTTCCATTGGAATGCCCAAAATGCCATATGCAAAAAAAGGGAGCAAAGTCTGTCGTCTGTCGTGGCTGAAGAATTTCTCCGGATAGTTCTTTTGGCAGCGATATCCAGGAATTTGTTTAATATTTACAGGTGGGCAAGCAAGACTCATGGAGTTCATCAAGACTATTGAATCTCCCACTCCCTACAAAGCAAACTTCAGTCTTCAAGAGACCAAATCCCAGCTTCAAGAGGCCTCTACAGAGCTGAGGCAACGAATAAGTTCCATTAAGTTCCATTGAACAAAATGTGCTTTCTTATCCCAATATGCTGGAGTCTATGTTCAGCTTTCAAATGAAGTACTGGGAGCAAAGCCTTTGCTTCAAACACGTCAGACTCTACTCCAAAAGGCGCAACGAATAAGTTCCATTAAGTTCCATTGAACAAAATGTGCTTTCTTATCCCAATATGCTGGAGTCTATGTTCAGCTTTCAAATGAAGTACTGGGAGCAAAGCCTTTGCTTCAAACACGTCAGACTCTACTCCAAAAGGCACTCCGCTGGAGGATACCCTGTAGGAGGTTCCTGTAAATGAAGAGGTAAACTCAGCAAGCCCAGAAGTTGGTTGACATATTAGCAAGTGATGATGAATAGTTTGACAATCATGCCAAAGCAATATTGAGAGATCGCAAACAATATAGATCTCTGTCTCAGTAAGTCAGTTCTAATATATCTGTTTATGTAGCTAAGCGTCAGTCTAAGTATGTATCTAGGTGTTTTCTCAGAATGTTCGGGTCCAACATGCATACTGTTGTTTTAGAAAAAATACATACCATAGTCAGTGGAAAGTTATATATAAAAAATTTCACAAGCTGAAATCCTGGATGGATCACATTGAGTTGGGTAATACAGTTTTGCCTAGAAACTAGACTGCACAATATGTAAACTAGCTTTGGCAAATAATATAAATTGTTCTTGTTTCCAAAAAGAATGAATTGGCGCTTCCGTTTATATCCCAAACCACTATATATGTTAGATCTAAATTTGCTAGAATAATTTTGGCTGTACGTTTCATATTTTTTCCAAATCTGAATCAGTCAACCTATGGTGCTATTCAAAATCAACATGAAAGCCATAATAATATCAAACGCCAATCAGTTATAGACCATGCAGCATCAAGATGGGGAGAAAGGGACTACCGCGATTGTTAGTAGTAAACAAAGAGAATGCCCAGATTTTGTTTTCCATGATTTTATTGTAGTTCTGTTCATAGCTCATTCTTCATGGGATTGAGCCTTGGCAGTAATAGCCAGCACAATTTTGGTAGATAAGGATGTTCTTCCTTCCATTCTAGTTCCCTTCCTGAATGATACAAATTCCTTTACTTCTTCTCAGTTTGTGCAGAAGTGAGTGAAGCTGAGGCCTAGTGCAGTATAACTGATGAAATTGAGCTACAATACAATGAGGGAAATTATATTCCTTTACTTTTCCTGAGTTTGTGCAGAAGTCAGTGAAGCTGAGGTGCCTGGTGCAGTATAACTGATAAAATTGAGCTACAATACAATGAGGGAAATCATATTCCAAATGCTTGAAACACAGAAAGGATTGAAGCATGAACAACTGAAGATGAAAAATTCAACAACAAAGTGGTCACTGGAAACGAAAAAATAATTGTAGTTTCTTGGTAGTCGATCAACTATGCATTGTCAACTAATCTTCCATATACTAGGATTTTCATTACTAACCTTCATAGCTGAACTTGGCATTTAGCATGTCAACTACGTTCTTTATCCATATAAGACTGAGAACAGACACAATACTGCATTGCATAACTTTATATATCGAATAAATTCTTCCTAAAAAGAGGAAATAGAAACTGGAAATCCATATAAAACTGAAAACAGACACAACACTGCATAACTTTATATAGAGAATAGATTCTTCCAAAAAAGAGGAAATAGAATCTGGAAATCCATATAAAACTGAGAACAGACATAATAGTGCATAACTTTATATAGGGAATAGATTCTTTATAAAAGAGGAAATAAAATCTGGAAATCCACATAAAACTGAGAACAGAAACAATAGTGCATAACTTTATATAGGGAATAGAGTTTTCCTAGAAGAGGAAATAGAATCTGGAAATCCAGACAACCTCATTACATTGCACAAAAAATATCGTGACCATATGATTAAGAAATCATTGCACAAAAAAATATTGTGGCATATGATTAAGAAACCTAGAATCTGGAAATCCAAATAACCTCATTACATTGTAAAAAAAATACCGTGGCCATATGATTAAGAAATCATTGCACAAAAAATATTGTGGCCATATGATTAAGAAACCATTGTCAGTGGTAGAACGGTGGGAATTTACTACCACTGGGCCAAATGCATTCTGCATGGCGATATCAATGTGAGAATCCCCAAATGATATGTCCCAAAACCCCACTCCGACCGAAAAAACACTGGAGGGAAGGGGGTTTCTGGGTTTCTGCTAAAGAAAAACAACAATAAATTGGCCACAGTCTACCAAATGTGTTTTGCTTAGAGAAGCCCTAAAACCATATGTCGTAGAACCCCACTCCGGCCAAAAAAACTAATGGGAGGGTTTCAGTTAAAGAAAAAAAATTAGAAATGCTCGTGACCCAAAATAAAAGTGAGATCATACCTGGAGAGCTTCTCGAATTGGGTGCAAACAGCAAATAACAGTAGACTCATGTGGGTTAAGCAAAAAGCTTTTAAAACGTTTTTCAAATTTCAAATCAAACTAAAGGATTCGACATGTGAAATACTTTGGCAATGTAAATAACATACCTGAGTCTTTAATGGATGAGGAAACTTTTGAGCCCTGTTCAATATTTTTTTATTGCCGTCGAAGAAATTGATGTGAACAAACTAATACGGTTGTGGATAGCAGAAGGGCTGGTAAAAACAAACAGGCAACCCATTTGATGAGTATGGCCATCAAAATGCATTTGATTGAACACGGTTGTTTCATCTCGAATAGCCAACAATCTACAATAAGATGCTCTCACAGAATCTCTATTAAATGGGTTTTGTATATATGTGCTAACTAACCCTCCTATATCCACATCTGTACACTGTGAACGCATCAATTTCTTCATACTGCAAGAAAACAGCTCCCGAGCCTTGCAGAACTAGACCCGTCTCCAACAAAGCATCCATAAATCAACCCTTCGGATTGACATGGTCGTACTCTAGGTTTAGGTTTCCGCGTAGAAAACATGTTATAGTTTAGGTTTAGGTTTCCGCGTAGAAAACATGTTATAGTTTAAACTTTCTACGAAATGTTTTTTTTTTCAATATTTTTTTTTGGGACATTTGTCCTACGAAATGTTTTTTTTTCCAATATTTTTTTTGGGATATTTGTCCAAAATCAATCTAGAAATTGTTAGATCCATAAATTAGAATAATTATTTCTGTATAATCAGTGTCCTATAATAAATTTAAATATAGATCAAAGTTAATTAGTAGTTAATTAGTCACCTGATTATAATAATAAGTTCTTTATTGATTATTGATTAATTATTAATTGCATTTTTGAGTTTTTTTTATTGATTAGTTATTAATTGTATATTTGATTTAAAATATATATATTGTTGAATTTAGAGAAATGTTAATAATAATTTTTTTGAGATTAAAATAAATAAATAAAATTTTATTTTTATGCCATTTCAACTTTGAAGTGTTATTATCTAGGTGGTGGCATGCATTAATATTTTTTAATCTATATTCTCACTCTCGTTCTTGATGTCCTCGCTATGTATTGATTAATACCACAGTGTGTATTAATATTTTTTATTATCTCGATCCCCTCATTCTGATTCTCAATGCCTTGGCTACGTTCTGGAACAGATCATAAGCTTATGCACCAAGCTTGGTATATACATTTTAGTAGTATGATATGAGCATGGACCATGTTTCTCAGTGAATAATGTGCAAGGTTCCATATAAACCTATATTTTCAAAGTTTCAAATATGTCATGATGGCATTTCTCAATGGTGCTTAACACTTAGCCTCATTCAACCATGGCCCACTTAGTTACTTTTATGATGATCATAAAGGAATGTTGAAATAATAAAATTAATTTACCATGTAGTTTTGTTGACTTTAACAAAGCTTTTGATTTGATGCTTAGAAATCATCTTTGGAATAGATTAGAAAAGCTAAAACATCCTTTTGAGTTGATAGTTGTTGTGATAAGGTTGTATGAAAAATATATTGCTAATGTAACACACCCATGGTGGGGGCGTCGAAATTTCGTTCTCCTTAGGAACTCAAGACCTCCATTCGGGGTCTCAAATCTCATTTTGCTCGTTCAGAGCTTTCCAGCCCCAGTCACCATGCTTAGAACCGAGCTCAGAACTAGCGGATACACCTCTCCCAAGTTCCTTGGGTGTTCACTGGTCGAGGCCATGGGTCCGACTCAATGGGTTCCTCGCTCGGGTCGGGACTTCAGACTTCAAGTGTTCTTGACTCACCTGACTCTGATTCTGTCTGACTCTGAACTCGCGAAAAGACACGGGTCAAATCGACGGTCCATACTCTTGCCACAGCCAACGAATGAGATTGACTTCGGGTTTCGGGAGTTCTTGACCCTCCACTCTTCCAATCTTCTGGAGTACATCCGCTACAGAGTGCGGGAGATGTCCACACCTGTCCTTTCCAATGGACGGTACATATATACACTGCTAATTCGGGCTTCGGGTCTTCCTCGTACTCTCTACGATACTATGCTCCAAATCCTCCGAAGTTCTGGAGTTCCGGACTCTTGGAGTCCCGGTCCCTTCACCAACCACGTTGGCTAGGTGGGCACGTATCAAGGGCTGACACGTAGTTGGATCAGGGGTGACACGTGCTCTCACCCGAAGTGATGTAGGTCATGATCCAAGGGTCCTATGGGGTAAGTGATGCGCATGAAACTAGGTGGCACGTGGCTCATTAAGATTGGATCCACGTCACCAGGGATGATGTCATTGTACCTCGTCACCTTGGGCTAATAGTGTTCTACATTCCTCAGATCTCACGGTTGAGATCCAGTCACGTATACCTATAGATCTATGGCTCTGGTTACCTCGGGGTTTCGACGTTCGGGAGTGTTGCGATGCAAACTCCTCTTACCTTCTGAAGCATCCAATCCCCGAAGTAGAGGGATTAGTGCCACGCGTCCCCGATATGACAACGGTTGGGAAAGGATCCCGCGATCTACGGTATTGGGTCCTTCGCGGCTCCGGACTTCGGGGTTTTGGGCCTCAGTTTAATTTGCGAGATAGGTCCACCCAACCACCTGGGGGACCACCTATCGTCGGTCAATCTCACGGGAGACCGAGTCTCTCAATCACCTTCAGTGCGCGTAAGGCTAGTAAGGTCGGTCTTACTCCGAAGTCCCAGACTTCCGGAGCTACGAAGCCAAGGGAACATGGCTTCCTTAGGCTTAGCCCAAGGTTCCTGGGTATCAGTCATATGGGTCCTTTCGAACATATCTCTTCTGCTCGTCTTCTAAACGAAGAGACCTCCTCTTTTCAAGGCTTCAACTTCGCTACCCCTTATGAGCATTACCATGAAAGGGTTAAGGACTTGGGTCTGGAATTTTCGGTCGCACGACAAAATGGTCTGGAAGAGGTATCCTCTTCGGATGGATGGTTTCAGGTCGACACAGCATCTCCTATCTCGACCATCTCAACAACTTATGCCCCGGGAAGCCTCCGGAGTTAAGTTAGGCATACAGTCTATCAGTTGGAAGTGTAAGTTCACAAGGAAATGAAAGCATACACATAACATAGCCCTTTCTCACAGAAGACATTTATAAATGCACGTATGTATAAGTCCAAGTATTCATATTTCATTCCAGTTCAACAAATAAAGTAGGGAAAATACTTATCAGAACCAAACAAGGTGAAACGACTGCTCGAAGGGGTACCCATTTCCACCCAACCATAGACTCAGTCACTCCAAACGGATTTACCACTAGCCACCCCCGAGCTAGACCACGTTGCTCTGCAATACAATATTTTCTTCTGGCTCAACCACAGTAGGGATGGAGGTTACTCTCCTCCTCCCGTAGGATTTTGGCAATGGTTTACACGATACCAAGCAAGGAGGATTGGCGTCGTTTATCAGCCTGTATCATAACCTTCTCTGCCATTTCCTATGACCAGAACGCTCATTTCCAGTTCTTCCTTGAACCTGAGAGATTCACCTCTCATCTCTGCACTCTTCGCAGGCCTCCTCCTTCTCTTTTTCCCCCACCACACCTTCCTTTCTCGCCTTTTTCAGCAAGGTTGCATGTGGCTTGAATCCCCAGCCCGCGGTCAAGTTTGGAAGCCTTACATATGGGTGTTATGCCCCATCCCCTCATTAACTCTTGAGGAGGTCTTCCCACCTACCAACCTGACTGTAATTCATTTATGGGTCAAAGGATTGTTCTGGTCCTGAGCAATTAAATCCAGTAAGTATTGGTTTGGTGAAGGTTAACGCAACCATTCCTGGTCCCCTTCACCATCTCTTTGTATAGCAATCGTGGTATTTCTAAGTACACCCCCCTTCCAGCAGTCATGCAACTCTTATCCATTTTCTAGTAAATATCAAGATTTACATTTATTTACCTTTCATACAAAGGTCCATCGAATCAACATTCACACATACGGTGTTTGTCATAGTCTCTTGGCCATTATAGTTATATTTACAAGTTGGGGGAAACATGGTGTTACAATTCCCTCCCCCTTAAAGGAACATGTCCTCGATGTTCTATCTAATCAACATGTTTGATATATACAGAAGTGAACAAAAATGGATATGCACGTCTCATGGCATCCTCCATTTCCCACGTGGCCTCATCTGAGCCAAAGTGTTTCCACTGCACCTTGACCTATGCAATGGTTTGGTTCCTGAGTGTGGTTTCCTTCCTGTCTAGTATGCATTGAGGTTCTGGTAGGAATTATCCCTCTGGTTCCACCTGGATCGTATACAAGTGAATTATATGATTAGAATCATGTACATATTTCTTCAATATGTGAAACATGGAAAACATTATGTGTCTTTACTGTGAGAGGGAGTGCTAGCCTATAGGCTACAGGTCCCACTCTATCTAAAACTTCAAAGGGTCCACAATACCGAGGTGCCAGCTTGGCACAAGCTCCCATCCTCAGGGAATTCTTCCTGGGCCTAACTCTAAGATAGACATGGTCTCTTGTCTTGAATTCTCCGGGGGTTCTCTTTCTGTCGGCGTAACTTTTCTGTCTATCGTGAGTGATTTTCAAATTTTGCTTTATCTGAACCACTTGTTGTTTCATTTCTTTCAACATGTCGGGTTCGATTGTAATTCTATCCACTGGATTACTCCAACTAATTAGAGTCTTGCACGGTCTACCATAGAGAACTTCAAAAGGGCTCATCTTTAGTGATTCTTGATAACCGTTGTTGTAGGCAAATTCTACCAGTGGCAGGTAGTCTTCCCACTTCTTAGGTTGATGCATTACATGCATCCTCAGCATATCTTCTAATATTTGGTTTACTCTTTCTGTCTGTCCATAGGTTTGAGGGTGATAGGATGTGCTAAACAACAGTTTGGTCTCAAAACCAGTGATCAAGGATTTCCAAAAGCTTGAAGTGAATTGTGTGTCTCTGTCAGATACGATCTCCTTAGGCATGTCATGTAATCTAAATATCTCCTTCATGAATATGTTGGCAATATCTATTGCCTTGCAAGTCAATCTGACGAGAATGAAGTGAGCGGACTTGCTCAACTTGTCCACTACTATCATGATGACATCGTTCTCCCTGGCCAATTTTGGTAATCCGGTGATGAAATCCATGGAGATGGTTTCCCATTTCCATTTTGGAATTGGTAGAGGCTGCAACAACCCCGTTGGGTGCCAGTGTTCTGCCTTAACTTGTTGACATTATAGGCACTTAGTTAAATATTCAGCTATGTCCTTTTTCAATCCATGCCAATAGAATTGTTTCCTAGTGGTCGTGATCATTTTCTGCTAACCTAGATAGCCAGTGTATGGTCTCTTGTGCAGTTCGTCCATTATGAACCTCTTCAAGTCGTCACAACTTGGGATATACAATCTGTTTTGGTAAGTCAACAGACCTTCGTCTAACATTTGGTAGCCTTCATACTTTAGCCCTGCGGGCTCTTGCTTCAGTACGATGTCACGGTCTTGAAGAATGCATCTGTTTCTTGTGCATTCCTAATTCTTTCCTTGACATTCATTTCACGGGTGCTCACCACTGCCAAGTGAATTGTTTTCATACTTCTGTTAAAGGCATCGACCACCCTATTTTCCTTTCCTTTGATATGTTTGATTTCGAAATCAAACTCACTAAGGAGAGCCATCCACCTAGCTTGTCTAGCATTGAGTTTTGGTTGATCAAACATGTGCCTCAACCCACAGTGGTCTGTCATAAGTACAAATCTCCTACCCAGGAGGTAATGCCTCCACATTTTTAAAGCATGCACTATGGCAGCCAACTCTAGATCATGGGTCACATAATTGATTTCATGCTCATTCAATTTCTTGGATTTGTAGCAAATTATGCTTCCTTCTTGCATAAGGACTCCTCCAAGTCCTTCCTTATAGCTATCTGTACACACGAGGTAGTCGTTATCAGGGTCTGTGATCTTCAGCACGGGTGCATGGGTCAGAAGGTATTTTAGTTCTTGAAACCTTTCTTCACACTCTGAAGTCCATGTGAATTTAACTCCCTTCTTCTGGAGGACAGTGATTGGACAACCAATCTTGGAAAATCCTTTTATGAACCTTCGATAATATCATGCTAAGCCCACAAAGGATCTGATATCTGAAACATCCTTTAGGGTAGGCCATTCCATGATAGATCTGATCTTGTCAGGGTCTACTACCACCCCTTCTTCAGATACAACATGGTGTTGGCACAGGGGCAGACCCAGGGTTCAACACTTCAACAATGCACCAACAAAACCCTAACTACCGGCCCTTTCAGCAACACCTGCGAAGCAGATGAAGTCTCACCTGAGGTAGAGGCAGGGGGGTTGCAGGACTTAGATGTCTACAACCAAGCTAGGACACAGATCTGTGATTACAACACTTAACAGAGCATTTAGCCAATAATATGCATTAGTTCATGAGTCTCATTCACATCGCAGATCAAACCTTGAGTACAGAACAATGCAGTAACAATCAAGATCGACACTTAAAATCACTTAACACAGAGCATTGACTCAGATCTAGCATTCATTCATCATTAAAATCATTAAGCATTAAGCTACAACATTAGATGCATTCATTATACATAACAACAACAACACTAAGCAAATAACCACATAAACAACATCGCACAAAGCACATCGAGACACATGATATACGTGGTTCACCCCAGTGTGGGGCTATGTCCACCAACTTCTTCTTCTTCTTTATTAGTCTTCGATCTTCTTACATTCATCTGCTCCTGTGCACAGAGCCCAACTCCGCAATAGACATATGATCTACGAGCTGCGCACCAAATCCTCCTTCCCAAAACCAGGTCAAGGCACAAAGCCAACTCCTTAGTAGCACGGAGCACTTACATACAACGTCTATGCACAAAGCAACTTACAAAACACTTGCACTTGGCTTTGCAAGCCCTAACACATTGTTGCACAAATCCAACCAGATCTACTTCTTACATCGCTTAGCTACTTATTTATATCCTTACAAAAAGGCCTAATCATGGGTAAACCCATGGGTCGACATCCCTTAACCCATTACATAAACCCTAGTAAACCCCTTGATGGGTCCACAAGCCCACAAAACAAGCAAGATCCCGCGATCTCCGCTCCGCCTGGGCGCTCCATCTTCGCTCAGCCCGTTGAAGTTCCCAAAAGTGGTCCAACACGACCAATGTTTCCTCAAACTTGGTCAAGGTCCAACAAGCCCCCAACACTCACTTGTGACTCGTCCCGAGTCACTCACATTTGGGCATCGTTGTTTCAAAGGTCTCGAGTTTAGCTCGATCCGCCTCGACTTGTTGTTTCACTAGAGCCTCCTGCTCGGCGAACTTCTGAATCAATTGCTCTATAATAGGCCCTTCCAGGCGTTGTTCCACTGTCGTAACCACTTGTTCCAACTGCGAGCCTTGTCCTTCAATTTCTTCAAAAAGCGTGCAAGCTTCGTCCTGCACCGGTTGGAGTCTCTGTGTAACCTCCATAACTCTGCTCTGGATGGTAGTAACCTGTTGTTGGACTGTGCGTTGTTCCTATGATCTCTTCATCCTCTTGACTGCAGTGAGTAGCTTCATCTGTGCCTGGACGGTGGATGCATGTTGTTGTGCCTCCTAGAGCTGTGCTTCCATTTTCCTCAGCTCCAAATCTTCTCCAAGCCGTTTGTAGGTCTGTGCACTACGGTCACTCAATTGCTTACATTATGAGGCGAGTGCCATGATCCTTCCAACCGCACTCTTAGCGATTTCTTCCCTTTGATCGTGCACTTCTTGCGGAGTGCTCGACACTGCTTGAAGCTATTGAATGGCCTCAACAAGCTTCCCCACTTGAATCTCAACCGACTCTTCTTCCTCTTGTACCAAGCCTGGCACAGAGTGAAATGATTTAGTCACTACTTCTTTAACCACAATTTTCTCTGCGAGCAGCTAGTCTTTTTCTTTCTGGATCTTCTCTTTGTCCTCCTCGAACATCATCGTAATTTCATTTTTCTCCTTCTGCACAACTCGAAGTTGCTCTAAGACCTCCTCCTTCTCTTGCTTCAAGGCTTCTGTAGCCTGCTCATTTTCTTCTTGGACTCGACGAAGTCGAGCCTCTGTTACATCTGCTAACCTTTGTAATTGGGTGGGCTCATCCCCCAATGCTGCAATCTTGGACGAAGAGGGCACAATAGGTACTGCGTGGCTCGAATGGATGGCTTGTTGTATGTCTTTGAGCTCCTTCTCTATTCTTTCATACAGTGTTTCTTGTTTCGCTTCATGTCTCTGCAAGATATCCTCTAAAGCGTCCTCCATGGCTGGGATGATGAGATCGACATCGTCCACTATGAGCACATTCTTCGATTGAGGCTTATTGGCTCGGGTCTTCTTTCTCGCTGAGGGTTTCTGCGAGGAAACCTTCCTCTTCTTTGATGTTTTGGCCTTGGTAGGGGGATCCCTCGGCAGTGTAACTTCGCCTTTGTATTGCTTTTCTCCTTCTTCCCCTCCTTCTTCTTGGTTCACTTCGTCTCCTCCTCCTCCTGCGGGTGAATCAGGCCTACTTTCCTCTGAGGCGTTGTCCTCCTCATCAGTTTCTATGTTCTGCACTTCCTCATTTTTCTTTGCGCTAGTCTGTCCATCATGTTTGATCTGGGTGACCAAGGGACTTCCGATGATGTCGGGGTCGGAGAGTTCTGCATCTTCCACCGGTACAAGGAACTCTACTGGCCATTCTTTGGTGATCTCCGCCATATCTTCGTCGGTCAGCTTATAATAGGACTGTAGTTCCACCTTACTTTCATCCCTGCCCGCAGTGATGTAGATAAAGTGTCGATCTGTGCGAAACTTCGCTAGCAGTCTGTACTGGTGCAGTGTATTCGGGGTCATTCGTGGAAATGCCTCAATGGCGAGCTTCAGCTACTGGTAATAAGCATGGAAGACAACATTCGACTGCTATTGCTTCGACGTGTCGTTTGTATACCACAAGGTGGAGAATCTTGCGGCCAACGACTCTGATGGCTCAACTTCTTGAAATGTCGCTCCTTTCGGCATCTGCCAAGCGATGAATGCGATTAAAACCAATAACCAACTGAAATGGAACTCGTATCCTTGATCTTGTGCTTCGCGACAGTCCTTCTCGAGCTCGTTGACAAGGTAGCTCGTCCAGTTCATTTGCATTCCTTCTACACACTTCCCTGCGAGGTCTACTACGAATCCTGTGACTTGTGTTGGACGATTTTTTTTTACGAGCTTACTAGCTATAAGCTGACAAGCTAGACGCACTACGCCATCCTGGATGGAGGTACCTTGTAGCCTCTCTTTCCCTTTTCAACATCGTCATAGTCTTCCTTTATGCGATGTGCCAAGGAGCGATCTGAAGTCTTCCCTGGGTAGAATTGGTGAGGGTCCAGTCCTTGCATGCTCAGTCCTGTGATGAGGTGGATCAGCACCGGATCCACGGTGACGCGCCTGTCAAGCCACATATACCCTCCATGGTAACACGACAGGAGGAATTTAACACAAGCTTTAACCTCTTGATGTCGGTCGAAGTGAGGGATCTTCATCACATTCAGGATCGTTGATTGCACGAGCTCCTTAATCCACGACTGGGAGACTATGCGCAACTTCTTCCCAGTCGTCTTCATTAGATCTATGTGGCGCGAGCATCGCGTAGTTCTTCCTGTCTCCAAGGTTAAAGTCATTGTTCTTCAAAGCTGGGATATGTCCTAACTGGGGTCCAACTACGCGTATCCCCTTCGAGATGTATGTGGTGATCAACATGTACTCAAAGTCACACAAGATACTGTTGCGGTTCACCGCGCTAGCCAAAGGCGGTATGTACTCTGGCAAGACCAACGGGATCTGCTTTGCATTAGCGAGATCGTCGCGGTGTTTTCTTCGCTTTTCAACAGTGCGGCCAGAACGTTGTCTAGTCAATGGGGATGCTTGCAATCCACCAGTCGATGACGCCTGTATTCCTACAGACATGACTCTCTCAACCATGAGGTCTATAAGAATCTCCTCCACAAACTTTTCTAACGCGCTTGGTTCGCCAGACATTCGCACTTGTAACAAAATAAATCGGGTAGGCGAATGGACAAGCGAGGTAATCAAACGGATGGCGAGGTCTAGAAAGCACAACGCGATACAATGGATTCTCTGTTAGCTCGGATAATCACGGGTGGCAAAAAGTGGTTTCGGCGCAGCATCCGACAAGTTAAATAATCAAGCGTCGTAACGGGTTCCTCCAACGGGTAGGAATGCCTCAATCAATACGAATCAGTTCGTTATGGCACGGTCTCAACGGTCCAATGACAGTCTTTCCGGCAATAACTGTGTTTCTAGCCGTTCCAGAGCGTCATTCTAACGGTCGGTGTGCCTCCAACGGTCATATAGCTTCGTTGTGGCGAAGTCCCATTCTGCGTGGTTCTACTATTCTGGCAAGGTTCAAGTTCTGCAGATCTGCCTCCTGCGAAGTCTTCTCTGAAACCGTCTGTAGTTTTTCTAACTTGGCTTTCTTCTTACTGAGCTTCCTTGCCTTCTTTCCTGTGATCTGAGTTTCCAGATTCCTCTTCCCATTCTTATTCTTATCGTTTCTTAGCATAGTGACTCTGCGTTGTTGATGTTCTTTCAAAGGGGTCGAAGGTAATACCTCTTCTCTTATTAACTCTAGGGTGGGTATTCTTCTTTCTTGTATGAGAGGTCCTTCAAACCTTTTTGTGTTCTTTGAACCTCAATAGCCCTATGTTGCTTTGACGTATCCTCTTGTTCTTCTATTAGTCGCTCTAGTTTTCTGGCTATGAGGTCCCTTAGTTCTTGTTTTTTCTGTTACGTGGCTTCCTCCTCTGTTGATCCAGGTGGATATCGGTGGCCACCTACCTTTTCCAAATGGCTCAAAACAGTTTTCTGGCCATTTTGGTAATTTACTATTTTTAGCAGTTTTTTCGGGTCCTGAACTTCCGGGGCCATTTTGAGGCCCTAAACGATGTTTTTTTTGGTATGTTGTTGTCGCAAAATGGCATGCAATGATGCCATTTTGTCTCGGGCATTGTAGGCCTCGGATAGATCTTTCCAACGAGCTATCATACGCCTAAAACGGAGATCGTATGCAAAATAATCTGGATCAGTATACCACTGATCCAGATTATTTTCGGCACAAAATGAGAGCGGAGATATAACACAGAAATATTCAGAGATATTGCAAGAGAGACAACAATATAACAGAGATATAGCAGAAATATAACAAGAGTCAAAGATATACAGTAATACACGATTTCTATTAATGAAAGAAATGTACAGAGACTGTAAAAATACAGAGTGAAAGACTCGCTAGAATGGTGGCAACTTATCTCTGAGAAGAGATGTGTCGGCTACTCGCATTCGCAAGAAGATGATTACAATGAGGCTCTGAAGGCCCTTTTACAATAAACAGGAATGCCAAAAGTCCTAAACATCCAAAAACCTAACCCTGGGAGATGAAGCGCCAAAAGTCATGTGGGCCCCGTTTGGGGAAGTTGGTGCATCAACTTCCCGGGGTCGTAACTTTTGCATACGATCTCCGTTTTAGGCGTATGATAGCTCGTTGGAAAGATCTATCCGAGGCCTACATTGCCCGAAACAAAATGGCATCGTTAGATAGCATTTTGCAACAACAACATACCCAAAAAAACATCGTTTAGGGCCTCAAAATGGCCCCGGAAGTTCAGGACCCGAAAAAACTGCTAAAAATAGTAAATTACCAAAATGGCCAGAAAACTGTTTTGAGCGATTTGGAAAAGGTAGGTGGCCACCGATATCCACCTGGATCATCTGTTTTCCTTATGATCTGATCTTTCTCAATCCAAGTCTTTCGTAACAAAAGTGGAAAGGGGGTGTTGTTCTCAACAAATTTAATGACTTCAAATTCTTCTTCAGTCGACGTTTCATGAGCAATCATAGGTATATTAGTAACTCTTCCACGTAGGGTTATCATTTTTCCTTTAAACAAGCCTATCCTTCCCAATGAAGGTATCATAGCAGGCTTTCCCAAAATTTCCCAAGTGCTTTCTGACATAACGTTCACATGTGTTTCTTCATCTAATACACAGTCTATGTCAAAGTCTTCTATTCTTGTAACTATGCGATGTTTTTCTTTCAAGATCTCTGACACACTGACATCCTTGTGGTCATCCATTGCTTATTTTAATTGTACTAACATACTCTGAGCTTTCTCTGATTCTTTCTCTTTCTGGTTTTCTAATAGATGCTTAGTTTCTTGACCTTCTTCATAGTTTTCTTGTCTCATGTTCATCTTTTCAACTTTAGCAATCATTCTTGGGCAATCTTCAACCTCATGACCAATAGCTTTACAACAAAGACAAATATGATCTATACTAGGGCATTCCTTAGCAAGATGTCTCGACCTTCTGCAATTATAACACAGTGTCAATCCTTTCTTTCTTTTAAACGAGCCCCAGCCTTTCATGTACTGTGCACCGAGATCACAGTGTTGGACCTGCAATCTGTAAAAATTCTTTTCAGGTTCCTACATCCACTTATTAGTCCAAAAATTCTTTCTATGTATAGGAATAACATATTTTTCTCTATTTCTATCAAATTTATTTAGATCAACTCTTTCTTCTAATTGTGCCCTAGTTTGCAGACTAGGACAAAATCTATCAAACAGACCTAGATTCATACTTTCGAAGCAAATTTTTTTAGTTATCTTACCTTTACCAGAGCACAAAGCTTTAAGATCTTACCTCTTTTCTTCGGATAAGGTTCCTTTCTTAGAGCAGAGCTTCGCAAGTTGATTAGAATACTGCGCACTACAACAAGAGATCTACACACAGAGCTTTCTCTTTTCTTCAATTCCCAGTAATCACAGTTTCAGGTCCCGACAACGGAACCATTTGTTGGCACAGGGGTAGACCCAGGGTTCAACGCTTCAACAACGCACCAACAAAACCCTAACTCCCGACCCTTTCGGCAACATCTGCGAAGCAGATGAAGTCTCACCCAAGGTAGAGGCAGGGGGGTTGCAGGACTTAGATGTCTACAACCAAGCTAGGACACAGATATGTGATTACAACACTTAACATAGCACTTATCCAATAATATGCATTAGTTCATGAGTCTCATTCACATCGCAGATCAAACCCTAAGTACAGAACAATGCAGAAACAATCAAGATCAACACTTAAAATCACTTAGCACATAGCATTGACTCAGATCTAGCATTCATTCATCATTAACATCATTAAGCACTAAGCTACAACATTAGATGCATTCATTATACATAACAACAACAACACTAAGCAAATAATCACATAAACAACATCGCACAAAGCACATCGAGACACATGATATACGTGGTTCACCCCAGTGTGGGGCTACATCCACCAACTTCTTCTTCTTCTTTATTAGTCTTTGATCTTCTTACATTCATCTGCTCCTGTGCACAAATCCATGGTGTTAGCAATAATTCTAGTCATGGGTTCGAGAAGCATTCGGCCCCGCTAGTCGCACAAAAGTGCTCAAGCGCAGCTCAAAGAATTTTTGTTTTTCCAAGTAGCAGATCAAGCGAGCGGGCAAAGTTTTGATATTGGCACCCGAGACCCGTCCACGGAGCAGATCAACGGTCATCGGGATCTCGGAGTTGTAAATTCACTGGACATTTAGCAGTAAAGGGGTCCTTTCTATTGGGAGGCTAATTATGAGTCGTTCGATCCAGGGGCACGTGTCGCAAGGGCTGGCCATCTCGGCGTTTTCGCCCGTCGCGACTTCAACACACAAAGGGCAGCTCTATTATTTCGCAAGACGCGAAGTGCCGAGAGCATCGGGGAACTCGGGCCTACATAAGCGCCGAGAGGATCAGAGCCGTTCTTCAGAGGAGACACGTGGCGAGAGATCCCGCAGAGTCGGGGATCGGGGAATTGAAATTCCCGTGCACATGGTAGCAGGAATCGCGATATGTCGATACGCGATTTCCCGATGGAACTGAGGACTATAGTGGAGTACAGGTGGCAGGATATCACGAGTCCGAGGAATGCGTGCTCGTCGACATCGCAAACGCCGAAACTCCGATGGTGTCTGGCTCTGGTCGCGCGAGGACAGGTCATATGGATCATGTTTAGCTGGTAGGGGCTAGCCCCTAGGAAAGGAGCTCATCGCACATCGGGATATCGGGGATCCCGGATACAAGGAACTCGCGCACTCCAAACTCGTGAATCCCGAATTCCCGAAATCCCGAAACATTCATCACAGACCTCCAATTACCTATCCCCTGTCGCCACGTCTTTTTCCCGTACCATGACATCTGCATTTTCTTCTCGGCCACTGTGTTCTTCCACCTGGCTCATACACTTCAAAACTCATGGACCCTATCACTCATATCCGCCCTATCGTTTTCCCTGACCGATCACCGTCCATTCACCACTTCACGTCAACTCGTCAGCCCTACCATGATCCCTCCAAGCAAGATTCAAATTGTAGAATATGAAGGTTTCCATGTCCTGAAGCTACAGAG
>ML857475.1:8654-18919 GCA_009831015.1 Picea engelmannii
TCTTTTACATATGAGCTTCTAGTGTCAAATATCTTTGATTTATTCTCCTATTCCTCAATCAATTGTGTGATCCTTTTGGTCATGAAATATTTTATCTCTTGTCTCTGCTATTATAATACCTTTTCTTCTTCCTTCTTTCTAGCATGATCTTTCTCAATCCAAGGTTTTCCAAGTAACATAGTGAACGGAGCATCATCCTCAATAAATTTGATAATCTCAAAATCTTCTTCTGTTGAAGTTCCATTGACTGTCATAGGTATCTGAGCGAGTTTTCCACAAAACATCACCAGTTTTCCTCTAAATAGTCCTATTCCTCCCAGTGAAGGAATCATGGAAGGCTTCCCTATAACTTCCCAGGTTCTTTCTGGCATAATGTTAGCTTGTGTTTCTTCATCAAGAATACAGTCAATGTCAAAGTCCCCTAGTATTTCTTCGAATTGATCCTTTTCTTTGAATATCTCTGGTAATCAGACATCTTTATGTTCCTTCAGGGTTTCTTTCATCTATATTAATAATTTCTCTGATTCTGTCTGGGGTTCTACTATTTCTAGGGCTATCCTAGAGTTTTCTTCATGCAGATTCATTCTTTCAAGCTTAGCAATCATTCAAGGTAAATCCAATACTTCATGGTCCAAATCTTTGCAATAGAGACAACTGGGTTTTCCACCAGGGCATTCCTTAGCTAGATGGCTTGTTTTTTTGCAACTGTAACATAGGGTCAATCCTCTCTTTCTCTTAAATGATCCCCAGCTTCTTCTGTACTGCACACCAGGATCAAGGTAGCTAGCCTGCAAAAAACTATTTCTAGGATCCAGCATCCATTTGTTAGTCCAAACATTATTTTTATGCATAGGTATAACATATCTATCACTATTCTTATCATATCTATTCATATCAAACTTTATTTCTTCAATTAATCCCCTAGGTTTTAAGCTAGGACCGAATCTATCAAACATACTTAGATCCATGCTCTAGAAGCAAAAAAAATCACTTATATTACTTCTACAGAGCACAAAGCTTCCAGATCTAAGAACTTATAACTATTCTTACCTTTATTAGAGCACAAGGCTTACATATCTTACCTCTTTTCTGCAGATATGACCTCTTTCTTTCATAAATTCCCACTTTTACTTTTCTTAGAGCACAGAGCGTTCATATCTCGCTTCTTTCCTTCAGATCTGATCTTCCTTTCTTTAGATCTAGCCTTATTCCTAGCACAAAGCTTCACAGGTCGAGTAAAAAGTTGTAGATTAGGGCAACAAATCTGCGCATGGAGCTTTCTTTTGCACAAAGTTTCTTCTTCCTCAGTTCCTAGCAATCACAGTTTCAGGTCCTGGAAATGGAACCATTTGTTGGCACAGGGGAAGACCCGGGGTTCAATGCTCAAAAGTGCACCAACAAAGCCCTAACTATTGGCCATTTCGACAACACCTGCGAAGCATATGAAGTCTCACTCGAGGTAGAGGCAGGGGTGGTTGCAAGACTCAGGTGTCTCCAACCTTAGCTGGGACACAAATCTTTGATTATATCTTTTACAAAGTACTTAGCATAGATCATTCATCAGTATTTGACCCTTATTATACTTCACAGATAGTACAGAACTTCGCAGTGAGTACTCAAATTTACAGTGTTTCATCACTTAAACCATAGTAACCCAGATCATATCCAGTAGATCAGCACTAAGCATCCTACATCAGATATAACAATCATATATATCTAAGAAGCACGAAGCATAAGTGGATATATCAAAGCATGTAGCATAAGAAAAGATAAATGCGTTGAACCAAAGCATAGAGCATAACACATGGATTTACGTGGTTCACCCCCCCCTGGGGCTACATCCACAAGATCTTATTCTTTATTATCGTCCTCAAGCTGTTACAATCACAAATCCTCTGAAACCCTTCTTCGCATAGGACAGAAGATTTGTGCAGCTCGCTAGATCCTTCTTCCTTGCGTTACATTATCAACCACACATTAACTTTCACTTAGCCTTGCAAGCCTTACACAGTTTGCACAGAGCACTTATTCAACATCACATAGATGCACCACCAATTGCACTAAGCAGTCACATATACTACTTCTTACATTGCCTATCTTTCTATTTATACAATACAAAAGTGGGCCTAAGCGTGGGTAAACCCACGGGTTGACATCCCTTTCCCATTACATTAACCCAAAACCCTAAAAGAGGCCCAAAAGTGGACTGAGATCTCGTGATCTTTGCTTCACCTGGCGCTCCATCTTTGACAGGGTGTCGAAGTCTAAAACGATCAATTATGACCAAGTGTTCTTCAAAACTTGGACAAGGGCCAACAGCATGTGGCTTCACGCTACTCCTCCTGAACTTTTGGACTTGGAATGAGACCCCTCCTGCACACTCCTGGTGAAATCTCTCCTGAGATTTTTCTGAGGCTTGGACTTCGAAGAGTCTCGACCTGTTCTTCCTTTCTGTTGGAACTTTGTGCGCAAAAGGAACTATTCCTCCTGATATTTGCTTTCTCGAATCTCTAAGGGACTCGACCCTTGTCTTTTCCTTCAAAGGGGAATTTGGTGTCCTCCTGACAACCTCCTACTCAAGCACACCTTGTTGATCCTATATAGTGTTCAGCAACTATGTAAGTGCCTTCTCCTTGACACTTATCTTATCTCTGAACTCGAAACAGAGTTCTTCCTCGTGCACTCTTTGCACATGCTCAATGCCCTCTTGGCAGAGCTTCACAAAATCCTCAACAATTATGTTTCTTTCCTCTATGCCTTCCTCTTCACATTCTTACCTCCAAGGTGTTCAGCAACCTTGAGGCTTCTCCCTTGAGTCTATGATTCCTCTAGTGCGCCCTCCTGGCACGTCTTTTCCTGAATTCCATAGAACTCTGATGTGCACTCTTTGCACTAGCTTATAGAGTCCTCGGTACTCTGTCATGCAAATCCTTACATGGAGCCACAAAGAACCTAGATTGAAATCAACAAACTCACAAACAAATAGATAATTCTATCTATCCTTGTAGATGGAAACTAACATACATCTACAATGTATGCACATAAAAGCATAAAAGACATTCATAAACACACACAATACAATATGCAAGAAAAACTACTTTGTTTGTATTAATCTCAGAATGCCTGTACAAAGGTTACAAAAGCTCGGAATGCAATCAAGTCTCATCTCTCTCTTCTCTTCTCTTCTCTACATGTTGGTTCTAATGAATCTAGATACAAATATCTTTTTACAAAAGAGGGTTCCTCGAGATCTTCCCTCCATCTCACCTACTCTCATTAATTCACAATGAATTACATTCAATGGTTGTCTAGTCCGAATCGGATCTAGATCTTTAGCCTGTCAACCATTAAAGGCAACTCTATCTACTATCTACACAAAGACATCTATTTGGATCTTCCATCCTTACAAGCATTTAATTACATTCTAAAATTTAAAATGAGAGGGTTGGCGCCTCTCCCTTCCTTGAATGCATGCATGATGTGTTGTCTAGTTGGCGCGATGTTGGGTATGTACCATATCATCAATGAATTATCTCAAATAACCAATGCATGCCCCTCATATATATGCCACCATACAACATGAATATGCCTCAACCATATACAATCAACTCAAAGATGAGAGCTATAAGAACCATGTCATGTGTTGAACCAGATATAACAATGTTCCTAAATCAACCAAGAAACCAAAATATATTGTATCCAAATACCAAACCAACCATACCAATTATGCCTCAAGAATACACCATATCATGACAAAAAATAACCATCAAAAAAAGTATACAACCATACCAATACCTTTGTAGATGACCTGAAACTATGAGATGTTGACTTGTAGACTTCCTTCATACCTTTAGGGACCTGGTACCAACATCTATTCAACCATTCATGAGCCTTTTTGCAGGTACATGAATTCTTCTTCTACTGCCCGCGTATATACACACTTTTCTCCATTGTATCCCTCATACATATGCTCCCTTTTTTACCTGCAACCCACATACACCTTAGAAACTAGGTTTTGCTGCAACTCTAAAACTTTCTCCTTCGACCTCCCTTTGCTACCTAAGAAAATGATGCTACAACCTTAGTAAAAATATCACTTTATCAAAAGAAATATAAGCAATGAATAAGTGTGTGAGTGTATTAGTGAATGACTCCTTGAGGTGAATATATACTTGTGCTAGGTAACTCCTCTCCTTAATTTAGGGATTCTAGGGTTTTCTTGTTACAACAACTTTACCCCTTTAACCAAGACTTATAACAAACTAGGGGAGCCTTCTTTTCCACTCTTTGGGAATTAAAATGTACAAGGCCATATCTCCCTAACTGTGAGGAACCATGTGGCATTCCACATATCATTGAAAATGGCATGACAAGTATTATCCATATATGAGTGTCTTCCCTGCAATTACTATGTCCATCATGTCCATATTCCTCATTCAACTTCGAGTACTAAAACCACACCATCAATCAATCTTCAAGGGTTGACATCAATGACAACCAAACTATCAACATACATAACCACTCACACCAACAATCTATTTTACTAGACTTTCCTTCACAAAGTCCACATGCAACCACTCTTCAAGGACACCTTCTCTTCAATGCAAGAACATAATCATGTTGCAATACCACTTGATGAATATCTAGGGGACCTATATATCAAAATTACATACTAAAAGCACAACAATCCACACTCATTAGAGAATGCAATTCAATACATGGTCAAGAGAGAATTAATATTCAATATACAACAAAATTCTAACAACTAATTCTAGATACTTTTATTAGAATCAATGGAAAATCCTCCCTAGCCTTATTACATTCACAAATCCTATGCATAGGTCTCCATATCACGCAACACTACCAACAACTACAGTAAACTAAAAGCATGGAGAGCCAAAATTCCCCCACTACATCAATCTCCCAAATATTTAAGCTATGAGATCATGTCTATTTGACTCCCAAGTCCTTTCATTTCTTTGGGTAACCCAAAAATTTATTCAATTAACTCAGGTTCAATAGTTTCCTCTTAAACTTTTAGATACAACTCAGGATTCTTGGTTTGAATATTCAAAGTCAAATCAGAAAAATAAACACATTTCAGAAATTCAAAGTTTTTTCATTATACTCTATGTTTAACTTAATTTTACCCCTTAAACTCCATATTTTCTAATTAAATTTATAATTACATTAGAGGAATATGCCCTCTACCTCATATTAAAATTTTATACCCTAAATCCAAGTATTGAATGTGCATTGGTCAAAACACTAACCCCTTGTTACTGCAGAACTCTGGAAATTTTATGTGTTAGGTCCAGACATATACGCGATACCAAAGCAAAACTTTGTGTGAATGTTGATGAAATTGTACTATATAATGTATCCAAATCTAATACCTTGAATCCAAAAGATAAGAGCACAGTGATAAAAATATTGGACCCATGCCACCACTGAAAATGTGGAAGTACTTGAAATTAAAAAACAAAAAAATTCAAAACCCTAAGGATGTTAATAAATATATCCATTGTAAATGTAAGATATCCCTCAGTGTGCAAGATTTATTACTAAACGTATAAATATATCCATTGTAATATATTTATGTTAATAAATATACTCGTGTTTTCTATCGTGTTTATACTCTTAAAAATTATTGTTTGGTCTTGGGGATATTCTTTTCTCTCCTAGTTCTCTTATTGCTTGTGGTCATGAGCATTCAAACATGTGGAACTAACCTTATGTTATGGTATTTATTCTCACTTATATTATACTTTCTAATTCTTGATATGAAACGCATGGAGATTTTTGGTGACTTGGGACTATTCTTAGTATATCAAAATCTTTGATTATGTGTGTACTTTATCCAATGGACTATTCCCCTATTTATATATGTCTACTCACATTTTGTTTCAGCTTGGTTAATAACTATTTATATGATATGGAATTGTTCTTAGAAAAAAACTATTTCACTTTGGAAGGGAGTTGGGACAGTATGATTCATGTTCATTTCTAATAGTAGTGGGACTTTTCTCTTTATTATCAATTTTTTTTTTAAATCTTGTTCTTTCCTCCATTTAGGATTTTGTTAGCTGCAATTTTCATATAGAAGTTTTTGCATTACATTCCCACTTTTACTGCATATTCATTTGCATTCATTCATTTTTTCAATAATTAGTTTAGATTAGATTAGCTACGATAGAGAACGTAATAAAACACCTCACCTTGCATATGGAAACTAGGCCATAACTGGAGGGCTTGCCATTTCAATGAAGAAAAGTATAATTGAGCCATTTTCCTAATAAGATTGTGTGTTTGACAAGGATCAATTTCCCTCATCAATAGGTATTCATAAATTATAATTGATAAATATATTTATCAAATTAGATTACATAAATATATGGAGTATATGTTTTTTGATTGAATACAAAACGTCTTTTTTCCAAGGAAAATCCGAGGAAACCCAAGGATGTTTCCAAGCTTTCGTGACAGTATACCTATTAAACACATCGGTGTATATTAGTGTACCTAACCCGAGGTAATTTAAACCAAACATCTATTATCATGGAACATGGAACTAGCCAAATTCCTAAGAACATTGGAAACAACCAATTACACTAACTTGTTGGACTAATAAAAAACGTTATTTAAATAAACAAATGTCGTATTATTAGTTGGTGTTACTATTTAGTATTGTGATCTTATTATATGAGGTAGCATGATTTTTTCCATTCTATCACGAGGAAGGAAACATATATGATACTTAATAATTCTTTGATGTGAATTTTTATAAAAGTTGGTATATATATTATATAGAGACACTGTTGGATCTGCAAAAGGAGATGAGTGAATCATGTCACCAAATATGAATGTTTCATTATGGGATATTTTTACATTGGTGTATGTTGATGAGAGAGGGAGGGAGAGAGGGAGGGAGATGGGATTTGTTCACATTAATGTCTAAGTCGGATTAGACGGAAAGAGGAAGGGTAGTGAGATTAATATGTTAAAAATGAAATAATATTATTAATAATAAAGGCCTATGAGTTAAGAGGTAACCTTGAAAGAAGGAAGGGAGGAGAAAATAATATGTTAAAATTTTAATAATATTATTATTGTAGTATGAAGAATTTTCTAAAAATATTGTATTCATTTTTAATTAAAAATGGATGTGATATTTCTAGAAAATTCTCCATACTATGATAATAAGATATGAAGAACAAAAAATGCATGCGGTATTTCTGGAAAATACTTCATACAATTATATTGTTCACGGAAGTATAAGTTTGAAAAAAACTATTATTATCATTTTTCTTATCTATATAAAGGCATGTGAGAGGAGGAGAGAGGGTTAATTTTTTTTTGTGATCCAGGTGAATATTGGTGGCCACCCACCTATTCCAACTAGCTCCTCTTGTCAATTTTTAGTTCAGCATGTTCTTCTGTACTTGTTTGTAATTGTGGGTTCTACACTTATGGGGTTGTCTGAAGCCCTACACATATTCCAGGTGGATATTGGTTGCCTCCCACTTAATCCAACTAGATTATTTTATATGTTTTCATGTCAACACATCTTTTTGTACTTCTCGGGTCGTTTTGGGGCCCTAAACAATGTTGTTTTGTCATGCCACAGTCAAATTGTGGACAGATTCAGAGTTTGATGGCATAATGAGTAGTTCTCGAAAAATACCTTTCCAACGGGATATCACGCACCTAAAATGGAGATTGTATGAAAACGTTACGACCCTTGGAAGTTAATGTACTAACGTACCCAAATGGGGCCCACATGAATTTTGGTGTTTCATCTCCTAGGGTTAGGTTTCTGGATTTCTATGGTTTCGGAATTCATGTTTATCATAAAAAGACCTTTAGAGCCTCATTGTAATCATATTCTTGTGAATGAACATAACCATCACATATTTTATCAGAGATAAAGCTACCACCATTCTAGCAAGTCTTGCACTCTGTATTTTTACACTCTCTTTACAATTCTTTCATTAATAGAAATCAAGTATTGTTGTATTTCTCTGTTTCTGGAAATTTTCATGAGTATTTCATTATAATATCTCTTCTTTCATTTCATTCCAAAAATAATCTGGATCAATGGTATCAGAGCAGGATGCTCTTGATCATTTTTTCAATTCATGTCCCCAATGAGGTCTGAGTATAGCCAATTGGGACTCGATCTTGTCTCTCTTGAGTATAATCACTCTTGCATGCCCAAGAAACCCTTGATGGCAGTAAAAAATAAAAAAGGTGGAGCAAAAGATTCTATTAACTTGTTGCTTGAGAAAGCTCTCGTGCGATAGAGGGATGAAATGATGGAGAATTTTGCACACATCATTCAACGTCTGTCGATAGCAACAGGCACATATTCATTAAGCGACCACTTTGGAGGAACCTCTCCCTTCAAGGTACAAGTTAATTTTGATATTCCCATATTTGAAGGTCAGATATATGCGGATGCCCTAGAAAAATGGTTAAATCTATTAGAAGGTTATTTCTTTGTTCAAAATTTTTCCGATAGGGAAACAATCACCTTCGCACTCCTCAAGTATCTCCCACATGTCAAACATTGGTGGGAAACTTACTAGGAGAAAAGTTCCATAGATGAATATGGAATATATGGGGCTGAGCCCACTTGCGATTTTTGTGTGGATGCGATCAAAGAATAGTACTATCATGTTGATAACTATGAAGACCAGTACATGAGATGGACCACACTGCGACAAGAGAAGATCCAAACATTGTCGGAGTTCACAAATAATTTCCATACCTTGTGCACCAAGCTGAGTATCAAAAATCCGAGAGACATTTGGTTCTGAAATATCGTGGGGCTCTGCATAGGTACATCCAAACCGAAATGGATTTCCAAAACATCTCATCATTGAGAGCTACTTATCAATATGCTGTCAAAATTGAGCAGAAATTTAGGCACCAGAGAAAATGGGAATTTGGGTCTGGAAATTTGCAACAACCAAAGCATGGTAAATATGGCCCTAACCAACAACCTCTAGAAAACCATTCTAAGACACAGGACAAGAAGGGTAGAGGGAAGACAAATAATGACACTGGGAAGTGGTGTGACTTCCACAAAATCCCCTGGCACAACATCGATGAATGTCGCTCGAAACAGTCATTGGTCTTCGAGGTCAAAGACACGAAGCCTAATCCTGATTCAGAATCTGATCCAAAAAATATTGAAAATAGAAAGATCATCGACGCAGACCCCACTGCTATTGTCGTGACCACAACAATTCAACCAGAAGAATTAGTGGATCCTGAAGAGGCAGAGCACCTCTTCCATTCAAAAATGTGGGTGAAGGGGACCCCATTGCATTTCATTGTTGATAATGGAAGCCAAAAGAACCTCATCTTAGCTAAGGTCGTCAAACAGTTGAGGTTGTCGACAACACCACACCCACAGCTATACAAGATCGAGTGGCTTCACTAGGGATGAGATCTTTGTGTCATCCAACAATGTCACATATTCTATGGCATCCATCCCTTCAAGGATGAGGAAGTGTGTGATGTTTCCCCTCTTGATGTCTATGAATTTTTTTCGAGCCAACCATATATGTGGAGACGTCATGGTGTATATGATTATAGACCACTATTGTCATTATTACTCTAGGAGATCAACTCTATATGATACCATAGGTAGTTTCGACTAATGCTACACCAAAACAATGTCGCAAGGTCTCTCATACTGCAAAATTCATCTTCTTCACAGTCTGTTCAAAGGATGCATAGAAGACCTCTACAACCACTGTATCCTCAACACCTTCTATCCAGCAAAAATAGAATTTGGAAGAGAAAGAAGATATTTTTTCTTCAACTACAATGGTTCCTACACAATGCCCGGTTAAACCCAGAGACAACGGGTTGGTGGAGAAGATTCAACCCCACCAGCAATAGGTTTGTGACAGTCTTCCATAGACCAAGAAACACAACTTCTCTAACAAGGCACATAGCTCACCAAGATTTAGATTCAGAAAATGCTTTCCCCTCTTCTTTGGGCACTCAACACAATGGATACCATTGCTTGCTAAGGGGGTAGGAAAGATCGAGGTGGATATTGATGGCCACACACCTATTCCAACTAACTCCTCTTGTCAGTTTTTAATTCAGCAGGTTCTTCTGTACTTCTTTGTAATTGTGGGTTCTACACTTCTAAGGTTGTTTAAATCCCTACACATCTTCCAGGTGAATACTGGTGGCCTCCCACTTAATCCAACTGGCTTATTTTATATGTTTTCATGTCAGCACAT
>ML857475.1:21607-35621 GCA_009831015.1 Picea engelmannii
ATTATCATTACCAAAATTTTGCCCAAACTAACCTCAGACCATAAGCCAATACAACTCATTTTGGAAGAAGAAGAAGAGTTGGGTCCCATCCCGTTTCGCTTCAGCCCATTATGGATTGACAGATGTGAATTTCTAGAGACAATAAATTCATCATGGGACAAGTCTTACTCGGGATCGCCAAGCTATGTCTGGGAACAAAAGATGAAATCCACAAAACTAGCGCTGAAGGACTGGATAAAGAATCCATCCTCTACCCCTTCAGGTCAAAGAAGAGAAGCAGTGCAGTCACTGCAAATTTTGCAAACAGATATGGAAAATAAATATATCACAACAGAGTTGTTGGAAAATGAAGTCAAAGCGCAGCGATCCACTTTTCAATCCTTTCGAAGGGAGGAAGAATACTGGAGACTTAAATCCAGAAGTCTCTAGTTGAAGGTGGGGGACAGGAACACCTTCTATTTTCACCGGCAGTATAGAGCGAGGTTGTCCAGGAATCACATTTCAGAAATAAAAACAGGGGAGGGTCAAGTATGCAAAGGGTTCAATCAAGTTAAAGCCGTTGTAGAAACCCACTTCAAGAACTTATACAGAGAGGAATCTCTAAGTAATGAAGAGGAAACTGCAGATCTACTCTCCAATGTCCCGTCTCTCATTAGTCCAGAAGATAATGATGCTCTCTGCCAGCCTCCAACCGAGGAAGAAATCATCAACGTAATCTGGTCCATGGAGGTAGATAAGGCTCCTAGGCCCGATGGTTTTTCAATCCATTTTTACAAATGCTGCTGGCATATTATCAAAGATGATCTCCTTAAAATGATCAGGGGGTGCATGAAAAAAGAGAAGGTTGGTGGAGGAACCAACTCTACATATATGGCATTAATTCTCAAAGACACCAGCCCTAAGTCATTCACAAGATTCAGGCCAATATTGTTGTGTAATGCATCTTATAAAATCTTGGCTAAGCTTCTTGCTAACCGGATCAAACCACTGCTAAAAAGAATGATTACCAGTTTTCATGGTGGATTTGTGGAAGGCAAGCATATACAGGATAATGTGATACAAGTACAGGAGATTATTCATACCAGCATACAGCGGAATGAGAAAGGAATGTCGGTAAAGCTGGACATGGAAAACGCGTTTGACAGAGTCAACCGCTCGTTTTTATACAGAGTTCTTCACTCATTCGGCTTTTCGTCCCAGATTGTCCAGATGATTAAGGCATGCATCGATAAACCTTGGGTCACCCCTCTAGTCAATGGTCTCCCTACCAGCTTCTTTCAAACTCAGAGGGGCATCAGGCAGGGATTCCCTCTGTCTCCCTTCCTGTATATAATCATGGCGGACACTCTAAGTAGAAATCTCATTGCAGAAAGGACAAATGGAAACATCTCGAGACTTAAATCCTCCATTGGGGCAGAACCAATAAACCATGCTCTCTTTGCAGATGACTCGCTAGTTCTCGGAGGAGCCTCCATTAGAATAGCCAGAGCCATAGATTTGGTGCTCAAAACTTACTGCAGATCCTCGGAAGTTGTAATTAATGACAGCAAAAGCAAAATTTTTAGTTGGAATCTAAGTCAACAGGAACTCTTAGGCATCTCCGCCATCCTTGGGTTCAAAGGTCATGAAGAGTGGGACAAGATCCAGTATCTCGGACTCCCTATAATCTCAGGTGGCAACAAAAGGTCGCTATGGACAGATCTCATCTCTAAAATAAAAAACAAGATATCAGCGTGGGGGGGATTTTGGCTAACAAGGGGCAGCAAAGTCACACTCATTAAGTCTGTGTTGTCTTCGTTTCCTCTTTACCAGGAAACGTTCCTTTTAGCCCCCAGATCGGTGACAGAGCAGATTTCCAAGCTCATCTGAGACTTCTTGTGGTAGGGGGCTAAGGGTAACGACAATAAACTGCACTTGGTGAACTGGGAGATTGTCAGAAGACCCTTGGCCGAGGGAGGATTACAAATTCGGGACCCGTCTCTCGCCAACTTAGCGCTGGGAGGTAAGTTACTGTGGATGCTGATTGACGATCCCAAGCACCCAGTGAGCTCCACTCTGTGTGCAAAATATGGAGTCAACAGTGCACTAAGCAACCTCCAGTTTGACAGCTATGCAAAAGGCACACATATGTGGAAATTGTGCTGCAAAAGCAGCAAGTTTTTCAAAAAATTGGTGTACAGGGTCCCTGGCAACGGCAAGCGCACGACAATCTAGACGGATAGCATCATGGGGAGAGAACCCCTGGAAGAAAATGATGAAATTGCAGACCTCATAAATTGGTTGGAGAGAGCAGGAGTAATCAGACTTTATGACCTCTCGAAATGGGATCATCGAGGGGACTGGGCAGGATGGGACTTCCACGGTGTTCCTCCTCGTTTATCACAGCAACAATCCATCCTTGTGGACCTGTTGGAGGACGTTGTCCCAGTCAATAGATCCAATAAAGACAGATGGGGATGGGGCCAGACAGGAGTTTACACTTCAGCGACAAGATATAGATCTTTGGAGGATGCAAGAAACAAAAGCCATACTCCAGCCTTCTGGAAAAGAGTCTCGGACCAACTCTCCATCCCAAAAGTGAACTTCTTTTTCTAGACCCTGATGCATAATAAACTTCTCACGGGAGACAATATGGAGAAAAGGAATATAGTGGGGCCTCACAGATGCATGTTATGCAACAATAACTCTGAAACATCTCAGCATCTATTCTTGGATTGCATCTTTTCCAAAGAAGTATGGGGGCTCTTTCTTCAGGATTTCCAGATTAACATTCCACCTCAGAACTTGGTTGCTAAACTTTTCGCCACATGGAATCTAATCTACCCCCAGCGCATTTCGGCTAAATCTTTCTGGATCAAAATATGGACAGCGATGCCCAAGTATGTATGCTGGTAGATTTGGTTGACTCGCAATCAGTCGATATTCAAAGAGGAGCGGCACTCTCCAGTGAAAGTAGCGGCAAAAGCCAAATCTTTCCTCCTGGAAGCTGCCCAACAGCAGTACGCCAAAGAGGATCCTTTGTTATTGCTGAAGGAAAAGAGGTGGTTAAGCCTACTTGTCCCACTTCCGAGTAAGCATCTCCTTTCCCCAAAAACAGCCAATCTGGAATGGCGTATAAGAGTAGATGATGAAAAATTCCAGCCTTGGTGGAGGACTAAAAATTTATCCACAATCTTCTTTGACGGGGTGTCTAAAGGAAACCCAGGCACAGCTGGAGCTAGGGAGGTCATATACTCCCCGGATGGGACTTCAAAAGATTGCTTCTACTGGTGTTTAGGACAGAAATCCAACAATCAAGCTGAAATGTTAGGGCTTACCAAAGCTTGCCTCATCGCCAGAGAAAAAGGAGTCAAAGATTTACAATTTTTCGGAGACTCAGAGGTAATAATAAGAAACGTAAACATGAAGACCCAGTTCATCAATGCCATCCTAAACAAAATCTTAGATAGACTGAATAGATTCTTACTAGACTTCAATTCGTGCAAGTTTTACCATATCTTAAGAAAGTCAAACAGTGAAGCTGATATGATGGCAAACAAAGGCAGCTCCATTGTGAAAGGACTCCTAATTGTAAACAACGAAATCTATTTTCAAATCCACTTAAAATGTTGTCCTTCAAAAGCAGTTGCAGCTAGAAATCTGCCTTGTAATAAGGGTCGCTTCGGCAAAGACCCACTTTTCCCCCAGTTAAATATATCCTACAACCGTTTCAGTTAAAAAAATAAAAATAAATCATGCCTTTAACATTTAACTTGCAGTAATACATTTAACCAATAAATATACAATCACATAAATGAAACAGTGACACGGTGATTTTTCATGAGGAAACCCAAAAGGGAAAAACCTCTTCTTCTTATGAATGAAAGGCAAGCTCCAACTCCTCTTTACATTCTTATTTTATCTGATCTACAACCCAGATGAGGCTGCTACCTCTGTTTCTTCAGCACCTACTGAATGGAATCTACAACTCCCAGATGTACAAGCACCAACTTGTACATATTTAGCACCACCCAAACAGTCTAATAAGTCATCAATACAAGTTAATGGAAATATGTACCTTATTGTGATATTATTGATTTCCCTTGAATCGGTACACATACGCCATCCTCCATCTTTATTTGGGTTGAGTAGTGTTGGAAAAACACATGGACTCAAGCTCTCATGTATCAATCATTTATCTGAAAGCTCTTGCACCTGTTTATTTATCTCTTCATTCTCTTGGGGTGTCATCCTATATGTTTCTTTGTTAGGTAAAATTGCTCCTAGAATTAAGTCAGTATGATGGTTGATACTCCTTATAGGGGGTAATTCATTTGGAAAATCATCAACTATAATATCATTAAATTCATCTAACATAGTCTTAACTTCTGCAGGAAAATTCATCATCTCAATGGAAACCAAATTATATGTGCTACCACTATCAATGAAAACCTTGCAACAGTTTCCTCTTGACTTGCATATAGTCTTGAATAAACTCTTCCTCTAGGCTGGTTCCTTAGCTTATTTTTCCAACTTGATCAGAAATCTCTTCATCAACAATGATTCCCCTACCTCTGGAACTTCTTCTTTTGTGACTGCATTCAAATTCTCTTCTTTGGCTTCTGCAACATGTGCACTTCTCTGACCTGCTAACTTATTTTCTAGACAGTCCCATGACATATGGCATGTCTTTCCACATGTGTAACATTTGATTTCTCTACCTCTTGAGAAAAATATTCTACCTCACTACTACATATGGGGTCGAAATTCGACAAAAACATCCGACGATAAGGATAAATTCAATCATATCATCGCAAATTACTATATAATATTAAAATTTTAATCCTTTTTTTGGGCACCCCGACGAACGTCGAACTTCTGACGAATATCTATATCTGTCAATTTTTCAATGAACTTATAGGATAGTTTGTCGATCTATCGACGAACCTAAAGGATGCCAACTACCTGTTTGAAAATGGTTTAATGGTCACTGACTTCATTGACTTGGTCATCTATGACATAGTCAACACTCATAGGAAGATCGACGAAGGTTAGTGTTTTTGACTATTTTGTTGTAGGTGTGATGGTTATAGAATATTTTTATGTTCGTTGTTCATTGCATGATTTATTATTCTTTTTTCTATGTGTTACTTGCCTCAAATCCAATTCTTGATCTGCATAGCTCTGATTTTGTACTTTGAAGGTTACAAATTTTTAATATTACTTTGTCTCTTTTTTAAATATCCAGTTTGGATCCCTAACCCTTAGACCCTCTTTCATTTGGGGACACAAATTTCTCCCTAGGAAATAGGTATGAACATGTCTACTCAATTCCATTTAATTACTATACAATTTGTCTTGGTGTAGTTCTATTTTATTGTTTGATTTTATCACTTGCTTGTAGTCACGCTTTGGAACTTATGTGGTAAAAATGTATGGTTTTGATGCGTTGATAAATTGTTGATTATTGTTTGTTGATCCATATTTTTTACTAGTCTAGTATTGTCATTCAACCACTCTTAGGATTTCTTTTACATTTTTATTAGATTATTTTTCTTTACTTTTCTTCTCTTACCAAAAAAAAACATCCAAGCACTTAATCATTTTTCAAATGATGCGGATGCGGAGCTTCATAACAATGCTTAAATCTCTTTTTTGACTTACTCAGGTCCGTAACCTCGCACTCACTAAGACTCTTACTTTGTTTCCTTTTCCATTTTCTTTTGGTACTTAGTCAAAATTCAAGCAATGCGGATGCAAAGCCATGTTCCATCCCTAAATCCTTTCCTAAGTTTCCACCTCTACAAATCCGCAGGTCCGCATACACCTTTCCACTTTTTACTTGTTTTCATACTTAGCTATATTTCTCATTACAGAGTGAATCTCCTTACTCCTCATCACTTTTATATGACTCGTAGGTCTACAAGTCTGCATTTCTCCCAAAACTTAACTGTATTTGTGAATCTCAATGTGGTCATTATCACCCTTTCCTGAATATTGTTTCACAAGCGTTTAAGTCTGCAATTCCACATTTTTGTAACATTTCCCATACATCATTTTTCACCTCCATACTTAACACTTTTCATTTATCATACCATCACACCACCATTGTCCATCAAATTAATTACCATTTCCACATCATCCACCACGCATAAAATCATAATTTCATTATTAATGAATAATGCATCGATTAAGGGTCACAATAAATCCAAGCACCATGACAACTAATGACATTTAAATCATGATCTATGGTTGATTGAGTTCCCAGGGCATTACGTAGTGGAATTTAAATAAAATAAAAATGTCAAACTGTAAGTATTGACAATAGCACCAACTTTGTAAAAAGTAGAAAAGATGTCAAGTAAGAAGAAGGAAGTATTTTTTGGAGATACATTAAACACTCTTGGTCGCGAAGATCAACAGTTCCAATGGTCCAGGGCATACAAGTACTACAAAAGTCTTCCCCCAGCTGAGAAGAAGGTGAACCTAATCTGGACCTCAGGAATCGTAATAGTAGGATGTGTTCGAGAAGCAACTGATATGAAATAGATCATTCAATGGTGTGAAAATAAATTTATTTTTGAACGAAGAATAATTCAAATGCAAGGTCATCAACCCATCTCTTTAGCTCCCTCAACATTTTCTAAAATGTTATGACTACTTGTGCCAACTATGTGATTCAAGAGCGATAAAGTTGATGAATTTTTGAAGAAGCATAAGGGAGGGAACAGACTATTGAGAAACTATTTGGAAGATGGACCAACCTACAATCCTGGTACTTCTAGAATCAAGCTAAACTTGCTAAAATACCCATACAAATAATTTGCTTGGCTATTTGTCTGCATTCTCGGATTGGAATCTACTGTGTTTGTAACAAGAAATGTCATATATTCTATGCATTATTCCCTACATGAAAAAACTATCATCAATTGAGGTTATATCATTTCGAGTGAAATCTCTTTCCAGTTGAATAACCTAAAAGATACCCATAAATTCTATATGGATTCTTACCCCATTTTCGTCATTGTCTATGGCCATGTTTTTTAAGATTTACCTCACGCAAAATATGTGGATTTTAATTTAGATCCAGTTTATGTGTGGTATTCAATTTTGTACAAACACAAGGCCCTATATAGTTTTTACACAGTACACAACAATTTGGAGGCTCATATGATGGTGGAGATAAAAACCCACCAAGAAAAATCCTTGAGAAAACACATGTTGCACACACTCCTATAAAAGGAAAAATAATTTGTCATCAGTGGAAATACATGCACTAGAAGACCAGGAAAGTCCCCATGCTATGGACACAAACGAAATCATTGAATAACCTGACTGGTCTGCAAAAAGGTTGTTGGATATGAGAGAAATAGTTGATGCTATTATGACTCAGGATCCTGAGATATTTGAAGAGGAGTTTGTCACTCTGCACCATGCAGATAACAATCATGAAACCAAAAATTTATTTTTAGAAAAATTTAATACCACGAATAAAAAGTCATATGAACTATGGAAATCTTCTCTTGAATTGGATGGAGTAGCACCATCTAAAATTGCATATTTTCATGGACCTATTGGAGATGCATTAAAATAGTCAATTGACAAAAGGGAGAAAGATATTTTGGAACTAAATAAAATAGTAAAATAATTAGAGGTTTCTCTGGTACCAACACCATTGTTCTCATAACCTTTAAGTTCTATGCAACCTATACTTGAATTGGAGGAGATCTCAGAAAGCAGTACAAAATACAAAGCTCATCAATTTTATTGCAAGTTGTAAGAAAGTATGTTGGTGATGCCATACAAAAACAAGTTGATATAATTCAATAAATTTGGGAGCTTGCCCAAAATATTGCTAATTTTTCCTCTAGAATAGAGAACTTTAAAGAATATATGCAAAAAGATTTGGAAAATGATGAAGGATTTTTCAAGGAAGTTGTAAATGCATTTTCAGCTAAAGTTTCCAATTTAAATGAAGCCCAGGGAAAGGAACAAAAACTTCCTTCACCTTATTGTATGAAGAAAATTAATGCATGTTTGTTAAGGTGAATTAAAGAATTAAGAGAAATGATAAATGAAACTGAGGCTCTAAGGAATAAAAAGAGTGATTTATTTATTAAGCGTGAGGGTCTTACCAAGGAATTAGATGGTCTCGATTTATTGATGAATACCATGATCTTAGCCAAAGAATATTTAATGGGACAACTTAAAGAATTAAAAGTTGTTTGGGATAATTAATTTACCGAAACCATAAAATTTTCTGAGGATGAAGTTGAAAGATGGTTGGTTCGGTATATCAACATAAATGATGAGGTGGATGACACATTGCATCAATCAGAACTAGAACTGAGGGAATTCAAAAGACAATTGTTTGAGATTAAAATCAAACATGAAATCATTGTGGCACCTTTGAGAGAGTACAATGAGGAATGACTGAAAAAGGCGTTAATTGAAATTACTAAACCAAAAAATCAAGAAACAGTTAGAGCATTTATGCCACCTCAACCACAACAGATGTCTATAAAGGAGCCAATTGCAAGCAAGTGAATATATGAGATTTCTCCATCATAGTGAGTAGAAGATCAACTCTAATTTTTAGTTTTTTTCTTCTTTCCATTTCCACTACTATTGTAGTAGAAATACTATTGTGGAAGATGTGGAAGACAGTGTAAATATTGAAGATCAAGTCAATCCTATGGAAGAATATGACACCAATAATATTGTTGAGTCGCATGATGGGACAAATAGATTGATCTGGGACATATTTTCTCCTATCGACGAGGAAAACAATGATGATATTTATGATGTACCTCTTCTTGAGAAGGCAAAACAACCCCTTTATAAAGGCTCAGGAACAAATATTCTCTCTCCTATAATGTTGTTGGTGAACTTGAAGGTATTGAATTGTTTGTCAAACACTTGTCTCACACACATCCAAAGGTACGTAATATAATTCATCACATATTATATGTAAATGTCGACTTTATGTTTCTCTATTTTTAGTGTCAATTAATGTGTAAATTAAGGATGCAATGTTTTTTATTACTATTATTTACATTAACTAGTGTTTTTATGTTGTAGATTGTTGGGTGAATTTTTCTTACCACCGTCAATAATTGACCTCGCACATATCAATAGATGTATGCCATTATGAAAGATATTGGAATGGAGTATCAGGCTATTGATGCATGTTTGGATGATCATATTATATATTATGGACAATATGCATCGGAAATGAAATGCTCACAATGTCAAATCGGTATATATTAAACCTATCAAGTAACAAAAAAGGTGCCTCACAAGGTTCTTCATCATATTCCGATAATTCCACGTTTGCAACGATTGTTTAGGTGCCAAAGCATTTCACATTTTATGGATTACCATGCATGACACAGAAGTGAAGATGGTGTTCTTCGAATGCCTGCAAATGGTTCTGCATTTAGGAACATTGAAGAAATATGGCCAATTTTTAAAGAAGAAACTCATAATGTTTGGCTTTCATTGGTAGTTGACGATGTCAATCCATTTGGTGAGCTCGGGTCTATTTACTTAGTGTGGCCTATTTTTATTATAAACAACAACCTTCCTCCTTGGATGTCAATAAATAGGGAGCACACAATGTTGGAAATTATTGTTCCAGGTATTTGTTTACAAAACTGGTTTGAACGTTGTATTTTGTTTTTCTTATTCGTTGCATAATTACTTATATATATACAAGGTAGTAATTATGTGTAATTTCACCCAATTAGGTAAGTACCAAGTGAAATATATGAATGTATATATTGATCCTCTTGTCAATGAGCTACTAAAGTTATGGGCTAACATCACTATGTATGACATCTTAAGACCAATAGGGAAAAAGCAATTTCAATTCCATAGAACACTTATATGGAAAATTCATGATGCCCCAGGGCTAACACATTTTTGTGGTATGTAACATACTTATGGACTTTAATAGTATATATTTTTATGAAAATAAGATGCATGTTTCTTAAATATCAATTCCTCGTTATATAAATAATATTGACATTAATCCATATAATCTTGCAGGTCTTCAAACAAAGGATAAATTTACATGTCTAGTTTGTGGTCATTATATAAATAATATTGACATTAATCCATACAATCACTCATTGGTGTATATTAGTTATTATATTCCTAAATTAGTAGCAATAATCATGAAGGTGCCTTAGATTTGGGATCTCAATTCCATTAACAAATTTTAAGGGGACATCTTGGTTAGAAAAGGTAGAATGAGGAAAGTGAAAGGTAATTAGATAGTAGATATATATAATACTTTGCATTAATATTTATTTATTTATATATTGTACTTATTTAAGTTTTGTTTAGCTTCCATAATCAATTATTATTTAATCTTTACTCTAATTAGTAATTTTTATTCTTTTTTCATACGGTTGGTCGAGAGTGGGATGCACTACATTTGTACATCGCAAACAATCTTGATTGGATGAAAGTATGGATATATTGATGTAATATATAATGTAATGGTAGGTTATCATGGGAAGGGGTGGATACTTTGCTTAAAGAATCTCATCTAATCAAGATACCAATCTTACTCAAAGGGAAATTGATTTAGTGTATGGTTTAAAAGATAAACAGGAAAACACATTATTCACCCACATCATGTTTTAGTTATTTTATATTCTATTAATACAGGTCATTGTCTGTTTCTTTTATAAATTTTTACTAAGTCTAAATATGTTTATTCATTGACAAATATGCATTTTTTACATGTGGGGCATATTGCAGTTGAAACACCACAAGTCTATGCGGTGCAATGGTCGTAAACTTCGCCTCAAAAAATTGGATGATAAGAAGAAAAACTTTGATTCCAGGATAATTGCAGTCTTTTAGGTCACTAATGTTTCCTCTAGAAGTGGCAGGCATCCAAAAATATCCGAAAATAGATATCATGGGTATTTGAATGATATAATCGATTGTGAATTTAATTCCTTCAATTTATTTATGTTCGAGGTCAAATGGTACAGGTTACAGATGAATGAACGTGATCCTGAAAGAAATGTTATTGAGCATGCCAACGGATTTACCATGGTAAACACAAAGACGTTTGATCCAAGTACAGAAACTTATTCTCGTCCAAGACAGAGCAGGTATTTTATTCAAAGGTTCTAGGTAAAGCAGGTTGGTCGTACATTGTTAGATATGATCCAAGAGGAAGGCATGTAAATTATAATGTACTAGAATAAGATGATACTGAAGAAGAAGAATATGCGGAGGAGCATGAGGTAGATGTACCGTCAGATGAAGAATTCAAATAAGTTGAGCCAGCTGTAGATGAAAATTTTCTTGACAATGATATTATTGAAAATTAATTTGATGATGATGATGTTGATATGGCCAATCCTTTCAATGTCAATTTTGAACTAGATTATGTAGATGTAGACTTGAATGAAGAAGAAGATGATCAATGATATTGCAGAAATGATGAAATGTATGAGTTATGTGATTATATATTTTATATGATTTATTCTCTTTAAATTATTTATTGATATGGGTTAATCATCATCATCATCATCATCATCATCATCATCATCATCATCATCATCATCATCATCATCATCATCATCATCATCATGGTCATCATCATCATCAAAATTTTCATTGTCACTATCATCATTGTTGTCATCGTCATTGTCATCATCATAACCATTGTCATCATCATCAGCATTGTCATCATCATCTCCATTGTCATGACCATCGTCATCATCATCATCATCTCCATATTCATTTTCATAAATCATCTTCATGGTCATAATCATCATCACCATCATCGTGGTCATCATTACTGACATTTTCATCATCACTGTCATCACCATCGTCATCATTACTGACATTTCCATCATCATTTTCATCACCATCGTCATCATCATCATCATCATCATCACCATTGATATCACCATAAATAATCATCATCGTCATTGTGTTCCATCATCATTGTCGTCGTGCACCATAATCACCATCATCGTGCACCATCATCATCATCATCATCGCATGCCATCATCATCATTATTTCCACTGTCATCATCATCATCATCGTCATCATTGGCATCACCATCATTACCATCATCATCATCATCATCATCATCATCATCGCCACTGTCATCACCATAAATCATCATCATCATCATCATCATCATCATCGTGCACCATCGTCATCATCATTTCCATTTTCATCATTGTCATGATCACCATCGTCATCGTCATCATCATCATCATCATTTTCATGATCACCATCGTCATCATTTCCATTATAATTGCCATAAATCATCATCATTGTTGTCATGATCACCATCAATATCATTTCCATTGTCATCGCCATAAATCATCATCATCATCATCGCACGCAATCATCATCATATCCCTCCATCATTATCATCACACACCATCATCATCAGCGGCATTGCATGCCATTGTCATCATCATTTTCATTTTCATCATCATCTTCGTCATCATTTTCATCACCATCGTCATCATCACTTCCATTTTCATCATCATTGTCATCACCATTGTCATCATCAGCATCATCATCGCCACTTTCATCACCATAAATCATCATCATCATGCGTCATTATCATCCTCATTGCCACTGTCATCATCATCGTCACCATCATGGTCATCATCATCATTGTCATCGTTGTCTTTGTCATCATCATCGACATTTTCATTGTCATCATCGTCGTCATTGTCATTGCCATTTTCATCATCATCTCCATTGTCATCACCATCGCCATCCTCATCATCATTGTGGTCGTCATCTTCATCATTGTCATTGTCATCACAGTCATCATTGTTGTCATTGTCATCGTCATCACCATCATCATCATCATCATTTTTTCAACATAATTAAAATTTTCGTTGTCGTGGTCATGGTAATCAACATTCTCTACATCCTATTCCTCATCATCATTGTCATCATCATTTCCATTGTCATGATCACCATCATATCATCGTCGTCGTCGTCATCCTTATCGTCGTTATTATCATCGTCATCATCATTGTCGTCGTCGTCATCATCATCATCATTGTCGCATTCCTCATCATCAATGAGATACTAAAGTTATGGGTTGGCATCACTATGTATGACATGGATCATCCCTATGTAGTCGTCGTCATCATTGTCGTAATTTTTCATTATCATCACCATAATCAACATTCTTGTCATCTTACTCCTCCTCCTCCTCCTCATCATCATCATCATTGTCATTGTCATTGTCATCACTATCATCATCGTCGTCATTGTCATAATCATTGTCATTTTCATCATCGTCATCATCATCATCATTGTCATAACCATAATAAACATTTTCATCGTCATCCTATTCATCATCGTCATCGTCATCGTCATCACCATCGTCATCATTATTGTCATCTTCCTTGTCATCATCGTTTTCTTCATTATCTCCATTTCCATTTCCATGATGATGATCATCATCGTTGTCTTCATTGCCATTTTCATGATCATTATCAACATCATCATCATTGTCATCATCATCTCTTCATAATCGGCGTCGTTGTTATCGTCATCATAATCATTGTCCTTGTAGTCATCATCATCATTGGCAGCATCGTAATCATCACCATTTTGTTGATACTGAGAGGGGGGTGAATCAGTATCAAGTAAAATTTAAAACCTTTTTCAACTTATACTTAAACCATTCAACTATATCCAATGAGCAATGAACAATAGTATAATATTTACACCAATACACCATAATACACCATGCACAATATATGAGAAATAATCAATAGTTTATTGTTCAAGGGAAGTAATGACTTCCAAAGGTGGCTACAACATCCAAATGTAGAGGGAGGGATAAACCTCCAAGAGAAAGCTCAATCCTCCAATATAAAGAGAGAGTTGAACTCTCCATCCTTGCCCCTTCCTTCCACCCAAGAATATATGAGATATAATAAAACTTTACATTAAATCATCACCATCATCCAATCATCACATAGAACATGATAATGCTTCCTGAGACTTCTTCAATTTCTG
>ML857478.1:10098-23156 GCA_009831015.1 Picea engelmannii
AATACATGATTTCTATTAATGAAAGAAATGTACAGAGACTGTAAAAATACAGAGTGAAAGACTCGCTAGAATGGTGGCAGCTTATCTCTGAGAAGAGATGCGACGGCTACTCGCATTCGCAAGAAGATGATTACAATGAGGCTATGAAGGCCCTTTTACAATAAACAAGAATTCCAAAAGTCCTAGACATCCAAAAACCTAACCCTAGGAGATGAAGCGCCAAAAGTCATGTGGGCCCCGTTTGGGTAAGTGAGTACATCAACTTCCCGGGTCGTAACTTTTGCATACTATCTCCATTTTAGGCGTGTGATAGCTCGTTGGAAAGGTATTGTTGAGGAGATTCATTTTGGGGCTCAATTATGCCTTCAGCTATCATTGAGAACTTCGATCTCAAAAAACCTTCATTTGGACCCTCAAAATGGCCCCGGAAGTTAAAACCTGCTAAAAATAGTAAATTGCCAAAATGGCCAGAAAACTGTTTTGAGCCATTTGGAAAAGGTGGGTGGCCACCGATATCCACCTGGATCAGCTGATAAACATTTACCAACCTTTTATCTTACCAGATTAGGTAAACCTTCCTGCAGTCTTTGCCCTTTTTGAACTATCATATCCTGTAATGACTCATAAACAAATATAATACCCATGTGCCTATAAAAACACTTTCATCCTTCCACTCCACATATCACACTTTAAACCATTCTAACCATTGAACAATGGTACTCCATTCTTAGAACAATCCATGATCTCCTTCTAGTGGTTAAACTATTTCTTGAAGGAACCTGCTCTGATACCAATTGTTGGATTACTGAGAGGGGGGTGAATCAGTAATAGAGCAATATAATCCATTTTAAGCATATAATGAAAGTGTTATATCAATGTATCATTATCGTCTAATAATTGTAGAGTAAATAAACAATGAACAAACGAGTAATCATACACATACACAGTTCATCAGTGTTTTTACGTGGAAACCCAAAGTGGGAGAAAACCATGGAATTATTTTTATTATATGTGTTTAAGAATCACATTCACTAGAAGCGCCAACTTCCTTTGTTCTCCAGCTATGACTAGAAGGAGGCTTCAACCCCCTAGTTTCTCAGGCTACAACCTGAGGGAAGCTCCAACTCCCCAATTCTATGGCTACAGCCAGAAGGAGGCTACAACCCCCTATGTTCTCCAGCTACAACCAGAAGGTGGATACAACCACATGTCCTTGCCCCATCCAACCACCCTGATGTAGAAGTAGAATAATGTAACCACCTTCACACTATCACTATGAGATATACTTCTATAAACCTGTACCAATCAACATGTAATCAACCTGTAACAACCTGTACCAATAACCTGTGCCAACATGTTCCATACATCAACCTGTACCTCAACCTGTACCATAAACAAATGCATCAACCATGCACCAAACCTGTACAAATAACCTATCACAATAACCTGTCCAAACAACCTATAATCAATCTGTACCATAAACAAGTGAATCAACCATGCACCAACCTATACCTAAGCCTGTACCATCAATGAGTGCATCAACCATGGAACAAATATGTACCAATTATACATCAAATACACATAAACTATGACTCATCAATATGTACCAACTTCATCCACTATACACCTCATGTATGTGCCAACTCATCAACTACTTGTGTAAAACATGTATCCAATATGTACCTCAACCAAAATACCTCATCTATTTCATCATCCAAATATGATTTGTAACTCTGTAATAGACCTGGTGTATATGATCACATACCTTCAAACCTTCATTAACTTTAATAACAAGAGACTAGCATTTTCATCAAACTTTACTTTAGTGTCACATGACTAATTTTGGATTAGTCAACAACCCTAAATTGAAATAATCATAACTATGTACCTGTAATGAATAAAGATCTAAAAATAATACACAATTTTATTCAGTTTAATTTATGCAATTCCTCCATTTTTCTCTACATGGATCCTCTCAGAAAAGGAGTTATAGAAAAAATGGCATACCTTATCGAATTCTAACTTATTCTAGAGAGAGCACTTGTAGAGCGTTCCTTGCACATAATATTTGTTGTATTGATATGAAATTTATACACATAATACTATAGACTATATGTTAACCAATACATGTTTTCTTACTGAATTTGGATCTCTTATGAAGAATTTATGACATTTTTACCCAAAACACCTGTTTTAGACTAGGTTCAGGACTAGCCACAATCCCTATTTTCCATGGAGTGTAACTCCAAAAATACAACGACCCACAAACTAAACTTTTTATCATAGCTACTTCGATATGTTTCCACAACAACCTCTCAATTTCATGGTCTGATTCATTCTAGAAAAGATGTTATTGTGAAAATGGTGAGATGACTTGTAAATAACATACCTTAGAAAGCAGCATCAAAAGAATTTATCCTCCCTTGAATTTCGGCCTTCTTTACTTCACCTTCCCTCTAAAACCCGACTTAGATATTCTTTGGTTACCTCATTCACTTGTAGATGTTAAATATGCTCAAGTGTGATTAAAAATGAGAGACCCTTGCCTCTTATTTATAGTTTCATGTAGGTTCCTCAAGGGGTTACCTTCTAACCATATTAACCCACTTTCCTTATTGTAGGGATAACCCACTTCTAACCACTTGTCCACTTAGTAATTTCTCCATTAACTTTATTATTTAAATAATTTATTTTGTATCCACTTTGAATTATAGTACACTCATCACTTCACTTTATTATTTAAATAATTTATTMTTTGCAACCACTTTAACTACTTTGACCTTTTGGGGCTTCTAGATGACTCATGAAGGTTCTCCAACTTCACATGGCCATAACTATCTAACCGTGAGGAGTTATGTGACTTTCCACATACCACTGGAAATGGAATGACATCTAYTATCCATCTAGAATAGTATTTCCTGCAAATATTTCAAAACTCATACTATTATCCATCAAACAAACTTGGGTCCATTACCCAAACCTTTKTGCTACCAGAATTTTCTAYYGAACTTTCTTTAAGGGTTGACATCAATGACAACCAACCCAATTAATCAAAAGAGAGAATTGTTGGGAATTGTTTTCCTGAAGGTACCAAACTGTATCTACAGGGATCTTAGACTTTCTATCTGGTCTATTGTTGAAGCTCCAGAAAGGAAATGGGTCAGTGGAAGGATTGCTGAGCAGAAAAGGGGCACATTTCCTAGGGTGGGGCAGGCATGTGGGGAATGAGTAACTATAGGTTGTTAGTTCAAGTTTTCACATGTGAGGGAGTTTTCCCTATTGTTTGAGATACATCAGCCTGGTTAAGAATTCCTTTACCTTGGTGGAGTTTAGTCCTAGCTCGGGGGTGACCCCTTGTTGAGAGTTATGAGCAATGTGTACTAAGGTTGGGAGGAGCGTGGAAGGTATACACCCAGTTGGTGGTCATGTTATCAAAGATAAGTGTCAATTGTGTGTTAATATGTGTTGCATCATTAATTATGCATTTGTTTTTATGGGTTTTTCCTATGTATGTTGCATGTGTATTTCCATTATTATTATGTATGAACCTATGTATTTTCATAGTATTTGTATGTTTTAAATTTTTTTTATAGTTCAAAAAATATTTCATGTGGCATAGACCAAAAATCGGATGTTGGGGATGCTACACTATGAGTTTGATCAATAAGAGTTCATGCTTCTCCAACTAAGAGGACCATCAGTAATGGGATTGATGTAGTCATCCATGTGCATTGTCATATTATATAAGTTATCAATTTCCTTTCTCGTAGGCTCCACATATCTTCTTGGCTCCATAGGGTCTAATGGCATAGTGACCTTTAGGCCTCCTCCTTCAAAAATCATCTCTCATTTCTTCAAGTTAATAATCACCTAATTTGTGATGTCCCAATCCTTTCCAAGAAGAGCTAGATACAACTGACTGTTATCCACGATCTCAATAACCTCAAAATCAACTACACTACACACTTTGTCTATATTAACATGTACTCCTAAAAATATCCCGACCAGTATTATATTATGTTGGTTAGCCAACCTCAACCAAACAGTTGACCAACCTAGCTTCGGTTTCCCCATAATTTCCCAGGTTTGTCTTGGAATAATATTGACAACTGATCCTAAATCTAAGATGACATTGTCCATGTCATATTCTCTATTGGAAAAGCAGCTTTGGAAACAATTTTGTAGTTTTGATACAGTTTTGGGGAAAAATCCTAAGTATAGGAAAAGTGCACGGAAGTAGAAGGAAAGCTACAGAGCATGCAATGAAGGTTCATCCAGGAGGACAATGTGCAGAAGGATGAAAGTGCATATGAGGAAGAGAGCATGTAGACAAAAGAATAAAGTCAACAACGGATAAAGCAATAAAGTGAGAGAATAAAGCATGACAAAAGGATGATAGCTTGACATTCCATAAATAGAAGAATAGAATAGAAGAAACATGCAGAGAGAAAAGTAGCACAAACAACCAGTTATCTAAGGGAAGTATGCATTGTAATGGGGTATTTTTGGGATGAACAGATTAGGGTTTTATCCCTAGATTTATGTATAAATATGTAATAGGTTGGGAGAATATAGGTTCCATGGATAGTTGGTTTAAATCTAGTTCCTCACGATTTCTCTCTCGAGTTATGGTTTTTTTTTAGGGGTTCCTCCATATGGTTGGGTTCCATAGTTCTTAAATGTAATTGTCTGTTAATGAGAAGAATATAAAACATAATGACACATATATGATATTGAATCTTGTGTTGTCTATCTTTTATATGTTTTCTTATGAATTCTATCTGAATGCATCATAGATAGATTTGTCTTATGGTTAAACATGGTGAAATATTCATAACTCTTACAATAATGAAATACATATGAATCTGGAATAAAATGAGAGTGTGAATATGAATCACTAAGTAGTTAATAAGGAACAAGGACAAAATCTCACACACAGAAACTATAAAGAAGAATGAACATGATAGCCGCCTCCCATTCCCTCAATACTGTAGAATCCTGGCTCTTGCAATCCCAATAGATACCTTGGGTGAGACTTCATCTACTCAAGAAGGTGATGTATAAAGGGCTGGTGTTTGGTGGTTTTTGTTGGTTAAAGATAACTTGAACCTAGGGTCTTATAACCTATGCACAACGCCACCAAATGGTTCCATTGTCGGGACCCATAATTTGAAATTAAGGGAATGTTTTGGAGGCCGACTAAGAAGAAGATTTCAGAGTGGTTGGAAATAAATGAATGAGATTTTTCATGACAAGAGAAAAGGAACCCTTGGATGAGTGACAAGAAATGGATGTAAAGGCATGTGTACACAGATCTTCATGAAATTTTCTTTGGCTAATTTCCAATTATTTTGACTGAGTGCATAGAAAGATTACTGGAGAAAAATAGAAGGTTCAGAGATACAACATCGATGAATTGGACCCTTGAATTCGTAAGACAGTTTAATTGTGTAAGTAACCCAACTACTCATTCAGTGGATTTTTGGTTGGATAACATATTAGGAGGATATATTACATAGTTTGCAATAGATTTCATTCAATCATATAATGTTGTAGAAATATAATTTTTCAAAGGTCCAAGTGGGAGGTTCTTGAAATAATTAGGTACATGGATAAAAATTCTAATGTGTGACAAACACGTGATTATAATGGAATCTAAATGCTAGAGGGGTTCATGCACATAGGGGAACCAGGGGATGACAAGAGGATAGTGTGAGAACATGAGAGAATGAAGGAAGTGATGAAAAGGGAAGGAAGTGATTGAGGATGCAAGAAGAGTGTATACCATAGGAAGAATACAAGTTTGGAGTGTTGCATGGAGGAAGGAGGTACAAGATGCAAAATACTAGGGCTAGGAAAGGAGAGTCACACAATGAGATAGAGGGAAGAGAACCTTGCGCAATAGTTGAAATCATGGAGATACCATATATAGGAGTGGAAGAAGAGGAGTTCCAGTCCACTACCATAATAGAAGAGCCATTAAGTCCTACTCAGAATAATTCCTGTGTCGAATCCATGACCCTATGTGTGTCACCAAAATCATATATAACATTCGAAGACTTGTGAAAATCCATCGTAGTTAGCCAAGGAGGACAGAGTAGTAGTAGTAAGAATAGTGGAATCAGTGCACAGATTTAGAGTCATAATCATAGTCAACCAACAACACTAAGAGGAGGGACTACACAAAGCAACATGGATGTGGTATATAATAATCTTAGACTTCCCTAGTTTTAGGGAGTGGAGTCACAGGATTCAGAACAACATTTATTTGTCTGTGAAACAATTTGGGTCGCTAAGAACGTACATGATGAGGCTATGAAGATTGCTAAATTAGCGACAACATTCATAGGTCATGCAATAGTATGGTATATGAAGGTCCAAAGTATCATGGCTACAGTTCAGACCAGGACTGTGGTAGAGATAAAGAGGGCACTGTTGAAAGAGTTCAAAATTCCAAAGCCAAATTTGTAGTACATCACAGGACTGAAGGATATTAAACATGTAAAAACACAATCAATATGGGATTTTGATTAGAGATTAAAGGATGTGATGGGTAGACTGAATTTCTAAATCCCATATAAACAAAATCAATAATGGTTCATTGCATGGATTTTACCACATATTCACAGGAAATTGATTCAACAGAAGGTTACATTGCAACCCAAGTAACTAGAAATTGCAATGAAATTAGAGTCATCTCCTATATAAGAGAGTGGAGGAATGACACAAGTTCAAACACAGTTGGATGCATTGATGATTAAACTAGCTCAAATTAGAAAAGGGAAGGAAAAATGAGAACAAGTTTGGTGTAACAAGTGTAGAACTGAAGGCCATCACAAGGATGAATTCCCAACATTCGAGCAATATTTAGAAAATGGAGTACTAAATCCATTACCAAGAGGAGGGTATCATGAGATATGTAATAAATGGGGCCATCATCCTGCTAAGTGTTCATTACTACAAAAGTATTAGAGTACACCAAGGAAGTTGTTTTGAAATATTTGCAATTCTGTGGGGCATGAAGAAAAGTATTGTCGCACACTTGACTTCATGAGAGAAAACACATCATATATGTATAGGATTTAGGAGGAGAATGTTGCAGTATAAGTGGGTGGTCTGCAATATAACAATCAAATAGGTTTCAATCAAAGGAATAGAGGAAACTTTGGTAGAGGTCGAGGCAGAGGAAATTTCGGTAGAGGAGGAAGAGGACTGATAATATGTTATAACTGTAATCAACCGAGAAACTTGGCCCATGAATACCTAAATCCATGTACAATGTGCACATACTACAGAGCATTAGATGATGCGACAAAATATTATCCTCAACTAGTTGCGAAATGGAAAGTCAAAGGTAAACATAACCATAATCAAAATTAGAATGTGTAGGAGATATTAGCTGGCAAACAGAATGAAGGACCAAGAATAACAATTGTTACATGCACAGGAGCTATAATAGGGGCTGATATGAAAAATGGAGGAAATCAAACTGAGAAATGGGTAAGGAAGTCAACAGAGCCTATGCCAAATTTTGATCCTTAGAAGGAAAGAGAGACATATCAAAAAGCGAGAAAAGAAGTACTTGGATAGGATTGGGGAGAATCAATGTCAATTGCACCTCATGTAGAAGATCACATTGTGCCACATAATCCAACTATAAAGGTAAGCACACTAACAAAATTATTGAGGAGTTGTGTAGAGCTAATGAAGGATGAAACTTCAATGAGTATAATATATGACATGATTGATCACTTCACATGAGGAAGGGAAACTCTTATCGCACAAATGATGGTAAATTAGGTACTACATAGGAAAAGAATCAATTAATAATTCAGATTCAATGCACAAATCAAGGAGTAACATGTGGATCATGTAATCTTGGACTTGGGATTTGACATGAACATTTTACCTAATGATGCAGGAGCCTTGCCAACGTCAAGCGAGCGTGGGGCAACCACAACACATTTTGAGCACATGATACATTGTTTAAAATTTTTTGAATATTGGATGCACCAAACTTAAATGTGATAGTTAAGGAGAGGCATACTAATAGATTGTAATCAGACCTTGAGCGACCCACTCTCGTCTGAAGGACTAATAAAGCATTTATGTTAGTAGGTAGCTTTAATGCATAGATTAGACAGATTAGAATGAGAGAGGGAAAATGGAATATAGACACCCTCATTGTGTATTGTAACATTATGATGAAGAGTAAGGAGAGCATAGAGGAGGAATAGAGAGAGAGAGAGAGAGAGTTGTGTAGCAGACTCCATGAATAGAAGTTTTGAACTAATACGAGAAAGTTGTGATTCAGACTCATGGTGTTCATATATTCTCTGTGTATGCATCTTTGAATGTTATGCTCATGAATGGTTTTACTCTTTCTGCTGTAAATTTGCTTTTATTCTATGTATGAATGATTTCTTGTTGAATGTTTAAAATCTAAGAGAGAGGGAGAGAGTAAGAGGAATGAGTTTCAATTGTTTCTCTATCTGAGCAAGAGTTCCTGGAAGGGGTGCAGTTGAATTGTCCGCAAGGAGTGCGTTGACAAGGTGTTTAGAGGATTGTCTCTGAAATCTCAAACTAGATAGCTTTTGTTCTCATTCACACAGAGGTGCAGTCAGGCACAGGAGCCGTGCAAGGAGTGTGCAGGCTGAGGAAAATCTTAGAGTTCTGAACCTGAGTAAAGTATTGAGAGACCGCTGTTGCAGAGTGTGCGCAAGGTCCAAGAGCATACAACACTTCAAGTGTTTGAAGGTTTCCGCAAGGAGTGCATGCAAGGGTCTTCTTTAAGACTCGAAGTTGTGAGCAAGCTCAGGAAGGATAAAGCCTTTGAAACTGTTGAAGGAAGTACAAGGAGTTGGTGCATATTGAGTGATTAGAAGGCATCGAAAGTTCATGTCACAGGTGGATAAGTCCAGGAAAGAATCCTTGGTTCACTTCGTAGGAATCGTCAGAGGGAAGGAACAGATGGTCGAAATTCTCTTTAGAGAATTAGCAAAATCCCGTCAGCCGTCTGATCTAACAAAGAAGCGAGGAGGTTACGACTGGGTTGCTAAGGTGCAAGCTTAGAAGATTGTGAACCGTCGAATCTTCACTTAGATACTCGTAAGCCATCCGATCTGACAGGATTTGCACAGGGTTTAAAAACCTCTCAAGCTAAACGAAGGTCCCGAAAGGTATCGGGGTATCGAGGCATCGGAGTTCGGAATATCGGAAGTTCTGTGGATGAGAGATCGGGTAAATCCACAGTGAAAACCCCGAGACAAATCAGAACTGTCCATTTGTTGGGACATGTGGCAGGAATCGAGAGCCATCGGCATCTCAGGAGACTAGAGACCAAAAGTCTGAGACCTTTTGAGACCCAAAATAGCGAAAGGATTACAGCCGTGGATATAAGGAAGGACGCGTGTCACGTGATCATCCAATTCAAAGATCTAGGCACCAGAAGTCACATAAGTGAGAATTTTTGACTTTGCATTTGGCGAAGTCCGAGGTTTGATTTGAACCGTCCATCCATTAGGGACATGTGTCGGAAATCCGAGAAGTCCAGATTCAACGTTTCACAAATCTTGAAGACAGGAAACACTTACATTTCGAAACTGCGAAGTCCGAAATCCCGATAAGGAGGAAAGATCTGTTATGGGGCCCAACTGACGTCATCTCATCACAATGGGAGATTGAGAATCGAAATTTTGGGAGTCTCGTGGGAAAGAACCCAAAGGCATTGTTTTCTCGAAATTGCAAAGTGACGTGGATCGTCCATTTTTGAGGACGCATGGAAACAATCTCGACTTTCGGGGAAAGTCCCGAAAAGGAAGTCATATCGGGAGATCAAAGTTTGAGATATCGGAAGAATTGAGGGAAAATTCATTTTGGCATTTGAAACCCCAAAATCCCTAAAGGAGATAGGACTATGGTCATATAAAAGGGAGTTCGTATGGACCCAAAAGTATAGCCCAGGGGACTAGCCGAAGTTGAAGCATCTCGAGATATCGGAGATCGGTAAATCAGGAAGGCAAAGGTTTGTGACATCAGGGATTGTGAAACCCCGAAGCCTGAAATTTTATTTTTCTGTCGCAAAGAGAACAACAATCGGACCTAGAGGCTGCGAGGAGAAGAAAAGACCTGTGGGTCAGTTTTAATAGAGATTCTAGTGGAGAATCGAAGGAGCCACTCTGGCTCGAGAGAAAAATTTGAACGATCCTTAAGACTGGAAGGTCAGCACAGAGGCCTTTGCCAAGGCAGAGGGGGATAGCCTACATCAGGTGTGGTATCAGAGCACAAAAAGGTTTCATTGCCTTCTGTATCATAGGAAAGAAAATTTCACCATGCCCCCAAGAAGAAGGGACATGCAAACACCCGATCCACCAAAGGAAAGGGAAATACCACGAAGAAGAGGTAGGCATATGCCTGACCCAACCATGGCAAGGGAAATGCAGGATTTGCGTGCTAGACTTGAGGACATGGAGACAACACAGAGACGCATAGTCGGTATTGGGGATCTTAGTGATTCCGAAAGTGAAGTGGAAGTTGAGCATGAAGAAGAAGAAGTTGTAGCCAAAGATGCAGCAAACGAACGTTTGATTAGGGATATTTCAAGAATGGGTGTGAGGGAAAAAATGGACATTCCAGTTTATGAGGGAAACCTAGATGCTGAAGAGCTTCTAGACTGGATTAGAGCTTTGGACACTTATTTTGACTACGAAGATGTCGAGGAGGACAAGAAGGTTAGACATGCTATCATGATACTAAAAGGACATGCAACATTGTGGTGGGATGAACTACAAGCTGACAGACGCTGCAAAGGAAAGCATAAAATCAAGAGTTTGGATAGAATGATCGCGAAGATGAAGGAAAAATTCATCCCGAGGGATTACCAAATCACTCTGTTCCAGAGGATGAAAAACCTGAGACAAAAGTTGATGACAGTGAAAGAATACACTGAAGAATTCTACAGGCTGAACATCAGGGCAGGTCATCGGGAGAGCGATGATGAAAAAGTTGCTAGATACCTGAATGGCCTGAGATATGACATTCAGGATGAGATGAGCATGGTAACCACTCGAATGATGGAAGATGCTTATCAGATGGATCTAAAGGCTAAAGAGAAGCTGAGTCGAAAATAGGGTCAAAGAGGCCGAGGTAGAAGTCAAGCCAGGGGCAAGTCAGTTGTCCCAGATAAAAATTAGAAACCCAAGGAGGACTGAAAGAAACCTCAGGCTTGGATTGAAAGAGGTGGAACCTCATAGAGAGGGAAGCATACTGAACAAAGAGGAGATTATGCTGATAATAATACTTTTCCTCATACTAGAGGTAGAGGAAGAGGAAGAGGTGGAGTGATAAAATGGTTCACGTGTGGAAAGAATGGGCACAAATCTTATGAATGTCCAGATAAGAATAAAGAGAGTGGAGAGACTCACATCACCGAAGCACAAAGGTGGAATGTTGAGGCAGAGGATGTTGAAGGTGGAAGATCATTGATGATGCGAAAAGTTCTTTTGACACTAGAAAAGGAGGTGGAGAACCCAGTACAGAGAAACATACTTTTTCGGACTGCTTGCAAAACCAAGGACAGGGTATGCAAGGTCATTGTGGACAGTGCTAGCACAGACAATCTCGTTTCAACAGAGATGGTAGAAAACCTGGAGTTGGAGACGATTGAACATCCAAGTCCATATAGAGTTTCATGGATACAAAACGGACATCAGGTAAATGTAACTAAACAATGTCTAGTTGAATTTAAGATAGGAGGATATAATGATAAGATACTCTGCGATGTTATTCCTATGGATGTTTGTCATTTATTGCTAGGTAGACCATGGCAATATGACAGAAATGTGATTCATGATGGGAGGATGAACACATACACCCTAGAAAAGAATGGGAGAACTCATATGTTGCTTCCAATCAAAGATAAGGAAGTGAAACCTGAAGTAAGTAACATCGTACTTCTCATGAGTGGGAAAGAACTCCTTAACGAGGTCAAGAAGAAGGAGGAACCACAATTCATTGTAGTCAGGAAACCGAGAATTGTTTTGACCAGCACAAGAGTGGACGATTTACCAGAAGAGGTTCAGGAACTATTGGAAGAGTTCACTGACATAGTAGTGGATGAACTACCTCGTTCGTTACCACCAATCAGAAGTGTGATTCATCATATTAATCTCATTCCTGGAGCCAGTTTGCCAAACAAAGACGCGTACAGACTGATGCCGCAAGAGAATGAAGAGGTCAAAAGACAAGTCCAAGATTTGTTGGACAAAGGGTTGGTCAGAGAAAGCTTGAGCCCATGTGGTGTTCCGACAGTACTCGGTCCAAAGAGAGACAGAGGCTGGAGGATGTGTACTGATTCAAGAGAAATTAACAAGATAACCATCAGGTATAGATTTCCATTGCCAAGGATGGATGATCTAATGGATTTCTTAAGTGGAGCAAAATATTTTTCGAAGATTGATTTGAAAAGTGGATATCACCAGATTCGTATGAGGGAAGGTGATGAATGGAAAACAACCTTCAAGACTAACGAAGGGTTGTATGAATGGCTTGTTATTCCATTTGGCTTAACAAATGTGCCAAGTACCTTTATGAGGTTGATGAACGAAGTCCTGAAGGAATTCATCAGGAAATTTGTCATCTTGTATTTGGATGACATACTGATTTTCAGTAAAACAAAGGCAGAGCATCTGAAACACTTGGCTACTGTAATGAAGAGATTATAGCAAGAGAAGCTACTAATAAACATGAGGAAATCCTCATTCATGAAGACAGAGCTCATTTACTTGGGATTTTTTATTTCTGTAGATGAGTTGAGGATGGATCCAGATAAGGTGGAAGTAATCAATAATTGACCATCGCCGAAGAGTATATTCGAGGTGAGGAGCTTTCATGGATTAGTTAGTTTCTATCGAAAATTCATCAGGAATTTCAGTGGAATTAGTGCACTGATGATGGATACAGTGAAGAAAAGACACAAGTCTTTTCACTGGACAGAAGAGGCTGATAAGAGTTTTAATCTGTTGAAGAGGAAGATCACGGAGCAACCAATTCTGGTGCTA